>JANAVB010006397.1:10141305-10300553 GCA_029216955.1 Iris pallida | reverse complement strand
TATAATATATATATATATAAAAGGAAAAAAATATATATATATATATATATTCAAATATATATTATTTATATATACGATAATACACACGTATTCAATATACGTACACAGTGTGTACGTATATGATATATAATATAAATATATATTTGAATATATATATAATATAATATATATATATATATATATATATATATATCATTTATATAATATAAAAAAAAAATATATATCTTATATAATAAATGATTTAATAAATATAAGACGTTAACATTTAATAACAACAAAGTAGTATTAATGATAATAAAATCCTAATAACAATTAAATAGGCCAAAAGTCGTTATGATGATACAACATGCACACTTATCTGGCTCCAGAAGATCATACAAATTTTGTAAAACACTATTTATAATAATAATACCTATAATCTACCTATAACAAATATTCTTAGAAATAATTGCCAATTCCAAAAATATATACAAAAATACTTACACTTACAAACATGTCTACAAGGTCATACTTGGTCCCACTACATGCCTACCTAGGCTTAGATTTGTTTCGGCCCAGTTTGGACTAACTTGGTTCAACCGGGTTCCTACAAAGTCAATAAATCTAATAATAATTAATTAAACTTATTTATAATGGTCATGCTATAATTTGGCCTGGTTTTCCTAGTTAGGACACTCCTATGGCTCGGCATTCTCCCACCATGGTTAAACACTAATCAAAGCATGCCACTGCACTATCCGTGCCATGATTCCTAGTCGTCTGGTACTTCAAAACTCAACCATGGCTAAAATCATCTACCATAATAATTAGCTAAATAATTATTTATAAAATTCTAAGATCGCTATTTAAATCAAATAAATAATAAAAAATATTTAAAAAAATATCCGGGAAGGGAAGCTACAAATGTACTCACCTTAAAAATAATTTCGTCCTTGAAATTCTAATTCATAACTATTCCTTAAAAATTAATATCGACTATTACCTTAATCTCCTCAAATTTAATTTCTCCAAAAATATTTTATATCCCTCTCTAGCTATTTGTAATTATGAAACCTCGAGGACTTCTACCCAGCTTTGGTCACACTACTCCTCAAAACATGGTCACTAAAATATTATAACCCTCTAACTAGTGGCTAATAATTCTACCAGGGATATCTAGGACATATGGTATCTTTAATCCCCCATATCTATCAAACAAGCAGATATTCAAAATCAAGCAATATTCTAATATAACTTAAGGATCTCTGATGAATTCTAGACAACACGATCATTCGTCACCCCAAAATAGGAAGAGACGAGAGTCAAGGGTACGGAAAGCAAGGAAATATATTCGAGAGCAAATATGGAGTTTTCAAGGACGTAGAGAATTTCTAGGAAAATTTTCAAGGCAGTGTGGATTGAGATTTCTAAGGTTTAGTCAAAGTCGTAGGCTCGTATCAGTTCAGTTACGTAACCGATACGATTTGCTCTGACCTGCATGGGCCACCACAAAAACTTGTCACGACCCGCATCCGGTTTTCAGATGCGAGCTCGTGAGCAAGCCAGCTACGTGTCGAGCGGACTCCAGTCCGACTCGAGTATGTATAAGATGTCCAGAGTAGGGTATCATGTCTAATCTAAACTATATCTCAATCCACAGAAATCATATAAACAAGAATAAACAAGTATGGGTCATGGTCTGCAGCCCATTAGCATATTGTTCGATTAGACTCCAAGAATGATATGAGTCTATAAAATAAGCAGAATATATCATGGCATGGAATATAAAGCATCAGAGGATAATAAAGAAATATCACAAGCAAATACCTGTATCATATATCGCAATTTTCTACCATCCCGCTCTGCTAACTAACTCCATGCAGTTGCTAAACCTGAAGAGATCATCAGGTCCTCAGAGGACTAGTAAGATACATAAAATATGCCTATCTAACAGTTTAATCATGCAATAATATAACCAGGGTATAAATAGGAACTATATATGAGACTGACATGTGGCAACTGACAGGTAGCTATGAACACGGATACGGGATCAAGTATGCATAAATGAACTGCTGGAAGATCAATAGAATACCAACCCTCGCCCTGAATGTGGACTCGCATGTCAGTTTTAAGACAAATCACCCTCGTTCCGTGTGTGGACTCACAGGTACAAACGGACAACCCTCATTCCGGGTGTGGACTCGCAGGTTGTGTGAAAGACAAAGGAATAGCAGTTCACTCACACATACTTGCAGAAACGACTCAGTCAAGATACAGGTGAAGATATGGTATAACTCAGTCATGACACAGGTAAGGACAACTCTAGCATGATCCATGACGTAAACAAGCCTGGTATAACTACACTATCAAGTCATGAAATACTGATATACAAGCAAGACAATAAACTAGTAAACGCGGTATCATATAAATCTATAACAACTAAGGTAACTAAAGATAACATACAACAACAGGTGTACTATAAGTATGAAAATAAACTGTAGAGGGAGGCAAGGTATACTTGTCTGGTGGTTGCAGAAGAACCAATAAGATACCGTCAACTAGTATGCCATAAAGTTCAAATCTCACAAATGTCTCCGAAAGCTGAAACGAACATTGCCAACTTTCTTAGAATAGTCAAATTAGCTAGGATTGCCTGTCCTTAAGTCCAATTCTGGACACAGGGGCAAAACGGTAATTTTGGGCCAAAATGATGTCCGCCGTTGGACCCGTTTTGCACCAAAAATCGTGCCAGAGTCAATGGTCTCAAAAGTTATCAAACTATATGTCAACAGTTTTGGCTTTCCGATACGAATCCAACCATATGTACAAAGTTGGATTCCGACGGGCCGTGCACAAAATCACCAGTTGAGTCGGACCGTGGGGCCCGCAAAACGGCGATCCGATCAACTGTCTCAGAATTGAACCATACTTGGCATACAGGACCAGAAAAATAATACGGTCCTGTTGGTGCAAGTTTCGTCTCGATCTGACGAACGTGCACGAAGTAATTGGGAAATTTACAAAGGGGCCGATACGGTAAATTTTGACGGATATGCATCAAATTCGTCGCGCACACGCGACCAATTTGAATTCCGTCAAAGCCCACACGACCACGAAGCCCTTATGGACTTTTTGATGCTTTCGGTTCGCGACCATGTCGCCCGGATTAGCGGGACGCACGTCGTATCGGAAGGTTTTCTATGTTTTCAAAAATAGTTTTAACAAGTTTTTCGTAATTTTTAGAAACTGATTTCATCATGCATAATTAATGAATTTCAAAAATACAAAATAGGTTTTGATCTCGTATATGTGTCTATAAACCTATTCAAATGGATTTCCAAATCGGTCTATGGATTGGCTGCAAATCGCTTTAAAAATGGGGGTTGGACTGTCCTATATGTTCTGTTTTCGAGAAGTTTTTTGGAAACTTCGCGTCGAATATTTGTCGACACCGCATCATTACGGCATGATGTAATTAGATGGGTCCCTAGAGGGTTATATGGGCTAGCCCTAAAAATTTACGGAATCAAAAACGAACAACCGTCGACAGAGAAAATGTACCACAAAATTGGGGTTGTACTGTCGATGTTGCTGTCGCACACGCCTTGTAAGCCCCCTGAATTTCCGGAATTTATTTTTGAATTTTCTAAATGATTTATTCTCGATAATTCATTCTATTTAAATTAATTTTGATCATTAAATGCTCTTTACCGTGACTTGGAATTCTAGAGCATCAGGGATGCCAGTCTCTGGAAATTTCCTTCTTGGAGTTTGTAGTAGACGAAATTATCTTCACATTGATATTTCGTGTCCCACTCGAACTTGTTCCCTTGTACTCTTTTTGCTTCGCGCAAGTTCGGGTCAATTTAGACCATTTAATTATTAATTGAATTCTCACTCTTTTCTTTGATCATCGTTTGCACGTTGACATGACTTTTAATTTAGGAGCACTAGACCTGTCATTTTTTCGAAACCAACTTGTCATGTTTGATCTACTCGAGGCGCTCTTCACCCATGACCTTCGTGTCCCACTCAGACACTCCATTTTGTGCTTCATTTTCTTCGCATAACTTTCGAGTCAATTTAGGCCAATTAATTATCTACCGTAAAACCTGATTTATTTTCCAATTTAATTTCGGGACCCGACTTCGACCCAAACCTGTCGACCCCAAATAGGGGCATGGCCCACATGAAACCTACTACCCGCCTGCCACTGGTGTCCCATTTATTTGATCTCCCACATGCTACTTATTTACCCATGATTTTAAATAACCATTTTAATTCAATTATTGCCTCCTGTCCGATTTTGACCCGACCCGGCTCGACCGGACCCGAGCCCAAGCTCCATATTGTTCTTTCATGACTGCCCAATTACCCCACATAATTTTCCTATTTTTTCTATTTTGAAAATATCTATTCCCTCTCTCTCATTAAATATCTCTTTCTTAAATATCTTATATAAATATATATATATATATATATATATATATATATATATATATATATATATATATTACACTCACCCTCTCTCTCCATATTTAAAACCCTCACTCTCTCTCCTAACTCCCCCTATACACAGCCGACCTTCCCCACCCTCTCTCTAAAATATCTTCCTCTCTCTAAATATCTTTATTCTCTCTCCCTCTCACTTTCTATATTATTTATATACTAACACACACATATCTATCTCTCTCACACTCTTTATATATTTATATACACACAATCACTCATACTTTTTCTCTCTCCCATATTCACTAACCCCCCACTTGCTGTACGAGCAACACCCCCCTCTCTATCTCACATTCTCTCTCTCCCTCTCTCATTAATATCACATACACACACAACTTATTTTCTCTCTCCTCCCCAAACAAACACACCACCATCACCAGCAACATCAAGCCATGCCATGGCCGAACACCCCCTCCCCTCAACTCCTTCTTCATCTTCTTCTTCTAAGTTCTTCTTCATCTCCTTCTCCTTCTATTCATCATCATCATTATCTTCTTCAACCCACCATCACCATACCACCACCTTCATCATCATCTCCATCACCCACCGTACACCTCCGCTCCGCCGCCGTGCCCCGCCGAGCAGCCGTTGCGCCAGGCCGGCGAACCCCCCCGACCAGCAGTAGACAAGCGCAGCAGCTCCAAATACAGCAATGCGCGGCGCTGCAGCAGCAACCGCGCGCGCGCGTGCGCCGCCGCGGCCAGCAGCCGACGCCAGCGAGGTCTCCGGCCGCGCCCCACCGCGTGGCTGGCCCCGACCCTCTGGGCACACCCTGGGCGACCACCCTGTGGCGGCCAACGTCCTCCGGGACGCGCCGTCTAGGCGATTTCAGCATTTTACTCGGAGTTCCGTCGACGCGCGCACGGAGAAATTCCAGAATTCGCGCTCCGTCGCAGCAACTTCGTACGCATTTTTTGGGAGATCCGACCGTTGGATCGACGAACTCCTTACTCCGTCTCAATTTTGGTATATCCCTCTTCACCTCTGTCAAGTTTGAACCGTTAATTTCGTCGTTTGATGCATCAAAACCGGCCACCAAGTTGACGTTTTAATTTGTACTATTTTTGGACAGTTTTGCGACGCCAACTTCGTGGGTTCGTATCTTCGTCGTTGCAGCTCCATTTTATGCGCTACCAGTTTCTGTGCACAGCTGGTATAACCCTCTTCCTGCCCCCTTTAGATTTCATTTCAGTTTGAGCTTGTTAGGTCGGTCGAATTCGACGCCAAAGTTGGCCGTTCGAATTCTTAGTGTTGCACTTGTAAAATTCTATTTTTGAATTCGGGAATCTGGACTCAATTTCTGACACCACCAGTAGACTCCTGACATCGTTCTGGCATGTTTTTATATAAAGTTTGCTTGATTTGGAGAACGTGAGCCCTGGCACGCATTTTGGTGCAAAGCGGGTCCCACTTTCTGAGTCAACGGGTCATTTTGAGTTCGGCTCATTGGAATCCAATTTTGGATATACCGTTGAGTTCGTATCGTCATTCTGGACTCGTTGACATATAATTTGCTGAGTTTTGAAGACATTAGCTCCGACATGCTTTTTCGTGCAAATCGGAATTTCAATGTCCTGGTCAACGGACCAATTTGAGATCGGGTCAACGGAATCCAATTCTGGATATACCGTTGGATTCGTATCGTCATTCTCGATTCGTGGACATATAATTTATTAGGTTTTGTGCACTTTTATTTCGGCATATTTTTCGGTGCAAAGTGGGTCCGATACGAACACCATTTTGGCCCAAAATTATCTTTTTGCCCCTGTGTCCAAATTGGACTTATGGACAGGCTATTCTAGCTGATTTGACCATTCTGGACATGTTGGTGATGGTTGTTTCACCATCCGACAACATCTGTAGGTTTCATCATATTATTATAATCTTTCTCCTTTTGTGGTATTTTGAGATCCATCGATTCCAGTGATTTCACATCCACTGAAATTGAATGTGTTGACCCTGTAGATGTTTGTAGAGACTAGCTTTGACCCAGTTTGACCATGGTTGACTACTTTGACTGAACGTCGAAGTAGAGTAAACATTTGACCTAGGTTAGACTGGTTTTGACCTTGGTTGACCACAGTTGACTATTTTGACCAAAGTCAACCGTAGCATAAATTTGATTGGAACTGGACCAAAGTTGACCAGTTGACCCAAAGTCAACTATTGGTCAACGTTAGTCAAGTTTGACCTAAAGTTGACCTAGGGTTGACCAGAGTTGACCAGTTGACCGAAAGTCAACTATAAGTCAACCCTTGACTTAGATTGACCTACTTGACTTAGTATGACTTGATTTTACTTCCAAACCCTTATATTGACACAGTATTCCACCTATAGGTCCTCGAAGTACTGTTCTTGGACCAGTTGACATATTCCACCAGATCACAGGCGAGTACATTCTCTGATAATATTTCTGTTTTATGATATCGTCTTTGTTTCTTGTATTTAGTGTAGATATCATTGTTCTTTTGACACATTGTTCACACGGATTGGTATTTGTCTGGATCCCGTCATAAGATGTTATTCCTCTTATATATGGTATGCCTTGTGCAAGTCTTCCTAGTTCCTTGTGCATTGTATAGACAGGATTCCTGCGAAGGCTAGCTACCTTCTCAGAGAATCACGTGTCATGACGTGTCATGACTGGATCCACTATATTATTCAGGGATGGGGGTGTTAGCGTAGATATGTGATCAATACCCCATTGATTATTGTATCACCATTGTATAGTGTTAATCATACACTCACGTATGATTAGCCAGGCCAAACATTGTATCAAGTTCTAAGCCGATCACATGTTGAAACTAATACTAAACTCACATAGATATAGTTCCAGATTTTTGTACATGATATATACTGTTTTCTTGTTCTTACATTCAGTTACAGTCTTGACATGCCTTACCATGATTCATGTACACATTATTTTATCTCGTATATTCTCTCTATTTACTGCTACATTTTCAATATCGTCTAACTAGAACTGTTATTTAAGATTTGTGTTCGTTCCATCCTGACTGGATATGTTGATAAAATTTTAGGAGTAGTTATGCCCTCAGTATTGGACTTCATGATGTTGCTAGCTTAGGTGGATCTCACTATTCTTCTATGTGAGTTGCCTGGTAGTTATCTTTAGTTAGTCTTGTTGTTTCTTCTTTATTTTCATGTCTTATGATCATTGTAGATTCTAGTTGTTCTAGAGATATTGTTATTATTTCTTGTCTTATCTTCCTTAGTTTTCGTGATGTGACATGAGTACATTTCTAGTTATGGATCATTAGATGTTGTAGTTAGTTTAGTATACTTGACAGTGCTCTACCGCCAATACTGCGGCGTAGGCTGGGCGTGGCCTACGTATTCGTACCCGTATATCCGGGTACGGGTCATGACACATTTTTAGTGGTGGCCCTTGTAGGCCAGTTTTTGCAATTAATGCGAAGTCGTGGTAGTACTTGAGCTTTTCTGTACTACTGCGAGCCTGCCCTAGGATTAAGGTTGAGTCATGGAATATTTTAGGATTTTGGTACTCAGTCATATATTAGGAACTCTTGGTAGATTTCAGGGATGACCCCTGGGAATCTTATTTCGAACTTTACGAAACTTTTCCCAATTGTTTCTGTCCGTCCTAATTTCTGAAACATCTGTCCGTTATCAACTTTATTCTTTCTTTGAATGAGTTTGTGGACCCCAGAGGGAAGTTGTAAGTTGGACTTGTATATCATCTAGGTTTGGAAGAGAATATGATTTACCAACCTCGTATCATGGTCTAGGTTTGTTTCAGATTATATTCCACCATTTTCTATCTTGACCTAGGTAGTACCCTCGGGACGTTCCCTGAGATTTTCCTCTGAACCCTATCTCGGAAGTTGTTTCCCTTGTTTCTATTAACTTACCCTTGACTTGTGTTGAATTTTAAATCTTAATATTCGTTGTCGACCTTTGATTTTGTTTTGGATAATTCTTTTAAGAATTGAGTTAAGATATCCTGATAAATAAATTTTATGGAGACGATGGGAACGATAAATGTCTACTTTACTTATGGAGTTTGGAATTTATCGCAGTCATATTAGCTAGCCTGACAGGGACATGGAGCCTGATTTTGGATATACTATCCTAGTTATGGAATTTAGATTCTCTTGCAGCCATACCGGTTGGCGTGGTAAGGAATCTAGATGACATGATTATAGGGTATATACCTTAGTTATGGACTCTATCGTTTATTGCAGCTATGCTTATTGGCGTGGCGTAAATTCTGGCAGCATGGTTTTGGATAGACGTGTATGGTTATCAGGTCATATCTTAAATTGATTCACTTCTTTTGACCAAATGATGAGGATAATTCATACCCTTATTTTTTGACTTATCATTCATTTCTTTTCTCATCGCATGATGATTTTCTCATCTTACCGTCATTTTCTTTGCCTTGTTTAGCTATGTCTTGATTACACAAATCAACTATCTCATATCTACATCTGTTATCTACACTTAAAAACTCTGAAAATTTTGAAATTTTCATATCTCAATTGTTTCTTAAATTTCGATACTGTTAAGATTATGATTCCCTTCTGTCCACGACTAATCAATTTTGGTAGTCTTGTTTATCGTGCCAAGTGAACTTAGACTATTTTCAATTTTAATCACATTCAAACTTGGATCGTATTTCATGATTTTATTAATCATACTCCTTAACCCTTGATCGGGCCTATAAGACTCTATGCGACTTTCGGGTTGATTTCCATCAACCTAAGTCCTACAAATCACCCCGTACTTGAATCGTGCCCCAATGACTTGACTTATTTTGAAATCATGCACATATGATTTTGTTCGTATCATGATTCTATCGTGCCAAATCTCTCATCGTGCCTGAACAATTTTAAATCGATTATCTTGATCGTGTAAACTCGTCATTTTTTAGATCGTGCCTAAAATATTGCCTAAATCTTCTATCATATTTTAACCCCACTACCAACCTTTAATTTCGAGGACAAAATTTTTATAAGTTGGGTAGGATGTAAGCCCCCTGAATTTCCGGGATTTATTTTCGAATTTTTTAAATGATTTATTCTCGATAATTCATTCTATTTAAATTAATTTTGATCATTAAATGCTCTTTACCGTGACTTGGAATTCTAGAGCATCAGGGATGCCAGTCTCTGGAAACTTCCTTCTTGGAGTTTGTAGTAGACGGGATTATCTTCACATTGATATTTCGTGTCCCACTCGAACTTGTTCCCTTGTACTCTTTCTGTTTCGCGCAAGTTCGGGTCAATTTAGACCATTTAATTATTAATTGAATTCCCACTCTTTTTCTTGATCATCGTTTGTACGTTGACATGACTTTTAATTTAGGAGCACCAGACCTGTCATTTTCTCGAAACCAACTTGTCATGTTTGATCTACTCGAGGCGCTCTTCACCCATGACCTTCGTGTCCCACTCAGACACTCCATTTTGTGCTTCATTTTCTTCGCACAACTTTCGGGTCAATTTAGGCCAATTAATTATCTACCGTAAAACCTGATTTATTTTCCAATTTAATTTCGGGACCCGACATCGACCCAAACCTGTCGACCCGAAATAGGGGCATGGCCCACATGAAGCCTACTACCCGCCTGCCACTGGTGTCCCATTTATTTGATCCCCCACATGCTACTTATTATCCATGATTTTAAATACCCATTTTAATTCAATTATTGCCTCCTGTCCGATTTTGACCCGACCCGGCTCGACTGGACCCGAGCCCAAGCTCCATATTGTTCTTTCATGACTGCCCAATTACCCACATAATTTTTCTATTTTTCCTATTTTGAAAATATCTATTCCCTCTCTCTCATTAAATATCTCTTTCTTAAATATCTTATATATATATATATATATATATATATATATATATATATATATATATATATATATATATATATATATTACACTCACCCTCTCTCTCCATATTTAAAACCCTCACTCTCTCTCCTAACTCACCCTATACACAGCCGACCTTCCCCACCCTCTTTCTAAAAATATCTCCCTCTCTCTCTAAATATCTTTATTCTCTCTCCCTCTCACTTTCTATATTATTTATATACTAACACACACATATCTATCTCTCTCACGCTCTTTATATATTTATATACACACAAACACTCATACTTTTTCTCTCTCCATATTCACTAACCCCCCACTTGTGCTCGAGCAACACCCCCCCCTCTCTGTCTCACATTCTCTCTCTCCCTCTCTCATTAATATCACACACACACACAACTTATTTTCTCTCTCCTCCCCAAACAAACACACCACTATCACCAGCAACATCAAGCCATGCCATGGCCGAACACCCCCTCCCCTCAACTCCTTCTTCATATTCTTCTTCTAAGTTCTTCTTCATCTCCTTCTCCTTCTACTCATCATCATCATCATCTTCTTCAACCCACCATCACCATACCACCACCTTTATCATCATCTCCATCACCCACCGTACACCTTCGCTCCGCCGCCGTGCCCCGCCGGGCTGCCGCCACGCCAGGCCGGCGAACCCCCCCGACCACCAGCACGGTAAGCACAGCAGCTGCAAATGCAGCAGCGCGCGACGCTGCAGCAGCAACCGCGCGCGCGCGTGCACCGCCGCTGCCAGCAGCCGCCGCCGGCGAGGTCTCCGGCAGCGTCCCGCCGCGTGGCTGGCCCCGACCCTCTGGGCACACCCTGGGTGACCACCCTGTGGTGGCCAACGTCCTCAGGGACCCGCCGTCTAGGCGATTTCAGCATTTTACTCGGAGTTCCGTCGACGCGCGCGCGGAGAAATTCTAGAATTCGCGCTCCGTCGCAGCAACTTTGCACGCATTTTCTGGGAGATCCGACCGTTAGATCGACGAACTCCTTGCTCCGTCTCAATCTCGGTATATCCCTCTTCACCTCTGTCAAGTTTGAACCGTTAATTTCGTCGTTTGATACATCAAAACCGGCCACCAAGTTGACATTTTAATTTGTACTATTTTTGGACAGTTTTGCGACACCAACTTCGCGGGTTCATATCTTCGTCGTCGCAGCTCCGTTTTTTGCGCTACCAGTTCCTGTGCATAGCTGGTATAACCCTCTTCCTTCCTCCTTTAGATTTCATTTCAGTTTGAGCTTGTTAGATCGATCGAATTCGACGCCAAAGTTGGCCGTTCGAATTCTTAGTGTTGCACTTGTAAAATTTTATTTTTGAACCCGGGACTCCGGATTCAATTTCTGACACCACCAGTAGACTCGTGGCATCGTTCTGGCATGTTTTCATATAAAGTTTGCTTGATTTGGAGAACGTGGGCCCTGGCACGTATTTCGGTGCAAAGCGGGTCCCACTTTCTGAGTCAACGGGTCATTTTGAGTTCGGCTCATCGGAATCCAATTTCGGATATACCGTTGAGTTCGTATCGTCATTATGGACCCGTTGACATATAATTTACTGAGTTTTGAGGATATTAGCTCCGACACACTTTTTCGTGCAAATCGAAATTTTAATGTCCTGGTCAACGGACCAATTTGAGATCGGCTAAACGGAATCCAATTCTGGATATACCGTTGGGTTCGTATCGTCATTCTGGATTCGTGGACATATAATTTGTTAGGTTTTGTGCACTTTTATTTTGGCACGTTCTTCGGTGCAAAGTGGGTCCGACACGGACACCATTTTGGCCCGAAATTACCTTTTTACCCCTGTGTCCAAATTGGACTTATGGACAGGCTATTATAGCTGATTTGACCATTCTGGACACGTTGGTGATGGTTGTTTCACCATCTGAAAACATCTGTAGGTTTCACCATATTATTATAATCTTTCTCCTTTTGCGGTATTTTGAGATCCATCGATTCCAGTGATTTCACATCCACTGAAATTGAATGTGTTGACCCTGTAGATGTTTGTAGAGACTAGCTTTGACCCAGTTTGACCATGGTTGACTACTTTGACTGAACGTCGAAGTAGAGTCAACATTTGACCTAGGTTAGACTGGTTTTGACCTTGGTTGACCACAGTTGACTATTTTGACCAAAGTCAACCGTAGCATAAATTTGATTGGAACTGGACCAAAGTTGACCAGTTGACCCAAAGTCAACTGTTAGTCAACGTTAGTCAAGTTTGACCTAAAGTTGACCTAGGGTTGACCAGAGTTGACCAGTTGACCGAAAGTCAACTATAAGTCAACCCTTGACTTAGATTGACCTAGTTGACTTAGTATGACTTGATTTTACTTCCAAACCCTTATATTGATACAGTATTCCACCTATAGGTCCTCGAGGCACTGTTCTTGGACCAGTTGACATATTCCACCAGATCACAGGCGAGTACATTCTCTGATAATATTTCTGTTTTATGATATCGTCTTTGTTTCTTGTATTTAGTGTAGATATCCTTGTTCTCTTGACACATTGTTCACACGGATTGGTATTTGTCTGGATTCCGTCATAAGATGTTATTCCTCTTATATATGGTATGCCTTGTGCAAGTCTTCCTAGTTCCTTGTGCATTGTATAGACAGGATTCCTGCGAAGGCTAGCTACCTTCTCAGAGAATCACGTGTCATGACGTGTCATGACTGGATCCACTATATTAGTCAGGGATGGGGGTGTTAGCGTAGATATGTGATCAATACCCCACAGATTATTGTATCATCATTGTATAGTGTTAATCATACACTCACGTATGATTAGCCAGGCCAAACATTGTATCAAGTTCTAAGCCGATCATATGTTGAAACTAATACTAAACTCACATAGATATAGTTCCAGATTTTTGTACATGATATATACTGTTTTCTTGTTCTTACATTCAGTTACAGTCTTGACATGCCTTACCATGATTCATGTACATATTATTTTACCTCGTATATTCTCTCTATTTACTGCTACATTTTCAATATCGTATAACTAGAACTGTTATTTGAGATTTGTGCTCGTTCCATCCTGACTGGATGTGTTGATAAAATTTTAGGAGTAGTTGTGCCCTCAGTATTGGACTTCATGATGTTGCTAGCTGAGGTGGATCTCACTATTCTTCTATGTGAGTTGCCTGGTAGTTATCTTTAGTTAGTCTTGTTGTTCCTTCTTTATTTTTATGTCTTATGATCATTGTAGATTCTAGTTGTTCTAGAGATATTGTTATTATTTCTTATCTTATCTTCCTTAGTTTTCGTGATGTGACATGAGTACATTTCAAGTTATGGATCATTAGATGTTGTAGTTAGTTTAGTATACTTGACAGCGCTCTACCGCCGATACTGCGGCGTAGGCTGGACGTGGCCCACGTATTCGTACCCGTATATCCGGGTGCGGGTCGTGACACGCCTTGCTATCGCGGCTGTGCGCACGACGGCTCCGGCCACGCGCGGTGGTGGCGCCGGCGGCGGGTGGGTCGCCGGACCACGGGGGTGGTCGTGGTGGCGTAGGTCTGCTAGGGTTTTTGTTGTTATTTGTCTCCGTTGTATTATAAATAGGATCGAGAAAAACTTGCGCTCGGTTCGGGTTTGAGAAATCTCAGACTGGGTTCGGGCCTGATTGGCCAAGGACTAGGTCTTGGGCCCTCTGTGGGCTGTGGGGGTTTGGTTGTAGCCCCAGAGGGGCTGGGCTGTCCTGGCAGGCCGGGCTTGGGCTTGGGGCTGGCCGGCCTAGCTTGGCCTGCTGCTCCTTTCTTTCCTTTTCCTTATATGAAATTAACTTACATTTATATATATCCTATATATATACATGTACATACATTTATATATTTATTTATTTATTGCATATATCTTATATATAAATATATATGTACATATATACATATATATATTTTTACAACATTTACATATATATATTTATCCATTCATACACACACACATATATATATATATATATATATATATATATATATATATATATATATATATATATATATATATATATATATATATATATATATAAATATATATATATATATATATTTTATATATATATATATATATATATATATATATTTTTTTTTTATATATATATATATATATATATATATATATATATATATATATATATATATATATATATATATATATATATATATATATATATATATATACATATTCACATATATAATATATATTTATATATACATATACGTACATACGTATTCAATATATATTTTTATACATATTCACATATATAATCTATATACACACATATATATATATATCATTTATATAATAAATGATTTAATAAATATAAATTGTTAACATTTAATAACAACAAAGTAGTATTAATGATAATAAAATCCTAATAACAATTAAATAGCCCAAAATTTGTTTCTGATGATATAACATGCACACTACTTATTTGGCTCCAGAAGATCATACAAATTTTGTAAAACACTATTTAATAATAATAATACATATAATCTACCTATAACAAATATTCTTAGAAAATAATTGCCAATCCCAAAAATATATACAAAAATACTTACACTTACCAAACATGTCTACAAGGCCGTACTTGGTCCCACTACATGCCTACCTGGGCTTGGATTTGTTTCGGCCCAGTTTGGACTAACTTGGTTCAACCGGGTTCCTGCAAAGTCAATAAATCTAATAATAATTAATTAAACTTATTTATAATGGTCATGCTATAATTTGGCCTGGTTTTTCTAGTTAGGACACTCCTATGGCTCGGCATTCCCCTACCATGGCTAAACACTAGTCAAAGCACGCCACTGCACTATCCGTGCCATGATTCCTAGTCGTCTGGTACTTCAAAACTCAACCATGGCTAAAATCATCTACCGTAATAATTAACTAAATAATCATTTATAAAATTCTAAGATCACTATTTAAATCAAATAAATAATAAAAAAATATTTTAAAAAATTCTCCGAGAAGGGAAGCTACAATTATAGAGCACAATTTTTGGTTCATCTCTTTTGTTGAAGAATATAGGCTTTTCATCTTTCTTTCGAGACGGTACTAAGAAGTACGACTCTTGTATTGAATCCAATGATACCACATTTCGCAGAGATGATACGACTTCTATTGTAAGTGGTTTAAAGTTATATAGCATATCCAAATAACACTGAGTATAGTAAAAGACATCAGTATACTGCAAAGGGGATGCTTTATTGGTTTTTACACCATCATTTACAACAGGAACTTTAGCCTTAGCAGGCTTAGTCAGATTGATGACAAGAGGGAGAGAAGAAGAACGAGAAGGAGGAGGGAGCTTCTTGCGACGAAGGTCGATTACAAGCGGCTCAGAAGAGGTGAGCTCTCTTTGTTCTTGACTATCACCCTTAGGCTGCTTCTCATGGGAAGGAAGATAGATAGTCACTGGTTTGGAAGACTGAGGACATAAGTTGCGTCCTTTGACGAGAATCACCAGAGTATCATTTGGCACACTCTTCTGTTCTTCATCCGTGTCCAATTCTAGTACTACCTTCATAAATTCTTTCTTGTACATGCGAGAATCGTTGTAGTATGCTTCAACCCCTTTGAAAGGATTCATATCTGCAAATTAATGTTCTATGTTGTGACAAATTAATGTTGTGTTCTATGTTGTGACAAATTAATGCCCAGTCTATAACAAACAAAAATATTTATTTATAATATATTTCGGTCCTATGTTGTGACAAATTAATGTTCTAGTGTTCTAAATGTTTCTAGATATGTTTTCCTAAGTTGTTGAAGAGACCTGCATGGGCCACCACTAAAAACATGTCACGATCCGGTCCCAATTTCTTGGGTCGAATCGGATCATGCCCAGCCTGCACCGTTGTTGAGACGGCGGCAGTAAGCTGTATCACTCATGCAGGTAATCAACAACACAGTCTAATTGCCACAACTTTTAATACTTTGATAATTAAAGACTTGTCCAACACAAAGTTTCAAATACAAACCACAACTGAAATAAAATATTTGTTTTCCATATAATCATAAACTGGAAATAAATCTAATTAGCAGTCTCCTCATCATCATCCTCTGGTAGAACAGCCAGGTACAGCTCAGGGTCATAGTAGCTACTTATCAATAGCTCAGTATAGTCCATAGTACCTACGGGGAATCCAGTCAGGAAAGGAGCAAAGTACACTTCATGATAATCCAACAATTGAAATAATAATAGAGTTATGCACTTTTAAACAATTTGAAATAAATAGTTTTCCAGCAGTTAAAATATTATGATGTGAATAGGCAATGAATATGACCGGATTAGGTTGTACAGTTGTATCCTATTGATACGATATGGCTTATTCCCGTGTGTATGAGGGGTAAGCTAACACAGTCATTATACTACTTTGGATGTGGTCATACTCATTACACTACTCCCCCAGTACCCAACAGTCAAACAGTCAATGCTCTCAGAGAGAGTTCCGTGTTGCATCGTGGTTTAAACTTGCAATAAAACGATTACTAAATAATTGTAAACTAACACAAAATGTACTTACCTTGGTTTGACTGGATTGGAGAATGTCTCCGAGATTGGAATCAAACTTGTCCTCGAAATCCTACAATCGAGAAGTCTGCCTTAGATTTCCAAAGTTCCCATGCTATATGTGCTAGTTACAATCTCTAAATTAGTCCTAGTCGATTTTTAATCTTTATTATACTATCATAAGCAAAAACTTGATTTTCTGGTGCGTTACATAATTATGAAGGAAAAATCACTTTATATTTAATTTCAGGAAAACTTTGTACTTTATCGGTTTATTGGTGAAAATGGTTATCTTTATAATTATATAATAAAACTACATTTTTTTTCTTCCTTTAAATGGGAAAAACATGAATTAAATATTACAAACTTGAGATTGTAATGTGATGAAACATTATTATTTTCTTTTTGTAAAATAAATATTTTATTATATTTTATTACACATTCACGACAGAATATCAGACAGAAAACAAAATAAAAGAATACTAAACTATTAAAAATTGCACACAACAGAAATAAATGGGCTTATACCCTTACAGACCATTTTACATGAATTTAAATAAGAAGAAAAACATTTGTTAGCCTTTAAAAATTATTCTACAAATTAATCACAAAATAAAACTAGTAATTAAATTAAATTAAATTAATTTCGAGTCTCAGACTTTGGTCCAATAGTCAAAATAGCTAATGCCTCAACGTCCGGGTAATACTGGTTTCGTTTGCATTTCGCTAAGGGCCCATTAACCGATATGGTCGTCGCCCAAAATCCATTTTTCCGAAAACTGATTTAAAAATATTCCTTTATAAATTTTACAAAATTTCGGCAGCATTCCCTCTATTTTCGGTATAACCCAAAACTGGGAAAATGCCAGAAACACAACCAGTAAACTTGTCCCAAACCAGGGAAAACCCATCAATAATTCCAGAAAATATTTATATATAAATTGTAATCCACATAAACATTCCGAAAAATATTCGAAAAACCTGAAATAGGATCGGAACACCACTGCAATAATGCACCAACAAACTATCATTCGAAAAAATCCGAATTAAACACTAATCCAAAAATCCCAGGAACTTTTCCGAGACAATCTCAGAAATTCTAAAATCAAACCATCAGAAACAAATTCCGAAAATCTGAATTTAAACAGAAATTCCGAATACAGAAACTTTCCCGAATCAAATCTCGGAAATTCCGAGAATTCGATGAAACCACAGAACCAATATGGTATCGGGAATTCCGAAAACCAAGACGTAAACCAAAAACCGAATTCCCGGGGAGGAATCGGGGGCCAACTCATCATAGACTCGACATGAAAGGGACGAACTACAGAAATTATCAAAAATTACCCAAATCCGTTGGTCGGGGTGCCGCGGGATAAATCTCGAAAACGGAATCGAACAGCGGGTTCGGGCGATCGGGTCACGGAGCCACACGGGGACTCGCCGGGCAGCAGCTGGACGCGGCCGGGAAGCGGCGTGCAGGGGGTACGGCCAATGGCGGGCGGCCAAGGGGCGGTACGCCAGGCTCGGGGTCGGCCTGGAGGAGGTGCGCCGGGCACGGATCGGAGTGGATCGGGCTAGGGCACGAGATTTGGGAAAAAAAGAGGAATGATCGAGAATGGGGAAGGAAGAGGGCTTATATAGGGCAGAGAGCGGGGGTTACAGGAAGCCGAGGGGTCGCTGGCGGTTAGGAACGGAGGGGTCGCCCGGGAGTGGCTCGGGAGCTCGGTTACGGAATTGAGAACAAAAGTTCTCAGACGAGTGATGATAACTTAATGTTCTCTAAGTCATAAAGGTGGTGATGGGGTTGCTAAATAAAGGAAAAGAAATGATAAAAGTATATATAACCTCTCACATTTATTCCCGAAAGTCGGTTCGGCTCAGGATTTCAGGATTAATTAGGAAAGGTAGAAAAATGGAAAAAAAAAGTTTTTGAAAAATTAGGAAATAAATTTTATTTATTTATTTGAAAATATTTTAGCAATTTATATGTTCAAAAAAAATTATTTTAAAATTATACTGGTTTCACAACCTTCCCTCCTTAAGAAATTTTGTCCTCGAAATTAAAGGATAGGGTTAGGAATTACCCCAGGTCTCAAACAAATATGGGTACTGCTCCCTCAACTCATCTTCTCGCTTCCAGGTAGACTCGCCTGGGAAATCGTGCCTCCACATAACTCTGACTATGGGAGTCACCGAAGTCCTGGTCCTCTTCTCGCCTTTGTCCAAAATCGCTACAGGCCTCTCTGGTACTGTGAGGCTGGGTCCAATCTCCAGCTCTGAATGGTCCAAGATGTGGCTCGGATATGGGATGTAGCGTCTGAGCTGTGAAATATGGAAGACGTTGTGCACGCCTTCAAGATTAGCGGGTAGAGCTAATCGGTACGCTACTTCTCCAACTCGACTCAAAACTTCAAATGGTCCGATATATCTGGGACACGATTTCCCAGCTCTGCCAAGTCGGATAGTTCCTCTGGTAGGTGAAATCTTCACAAAGATACTATCTCCTTCTTCAAATTCCAGTGGTCGATGACTGCTATCTGCCCAATGTTTCTGTCTGTCTTGGGCGATCCCGAGTTTGTCTCTAATTACCTTCACCTTCTCTGCTGCGTCAGTCACCATCTCTGGTCCCAGCAGTACTCTTTCTCCTACGTCGTCCTATGCAAGTGGAGTGCGGCAACGACGTCCATAAAGAGCTTCAAATGGTGTCATACCGATGCTAGCTTGGTAGCTGTTGTTGTAGGAGAATTTTACTAAATGCAAGTGGTCTTTCCAAGACCCTCCAAATTCTAAGATGTAAGATCTCAGCATATCTTCTAGCGTCTGGATGGTCCTCTCCGATTGTCCGTCAGTTTGGGGATGATAGGCAGTGCTGAACTTCAATTGTGTTCCCAAGCTGTCATACAAACTCTTCTAAAAGTGTGAGGTAAATCTAGTATCTCTGTCGGATACAATACTTACCGGTACTCCATGAATCCGGTAGATGTGTCTCATATGCAGTGCTGCCAACTTCTCGGTAGATAAACCAACCTTGAAGGGGATAAAGTGAGCTGACTTCGTCAGTCGGTCCACAATAACCCAAATGGCATCCTTTTCTCCTTGGGATCGAGGCAATCCTGACACAAAGTCCATCGTTATATGCTCCCACTTCCACTCTGGAATGTCCAGCAGCTGTAGAAGTCCTGCGGGTCTCTGTCTGCTTGCCTTCACTTGTTGACAAATCAAGCATCTAGCCACAAATCAGGATACATCCTTCTTTATTCCATACCACCAAACAATGGTACGCATATTTCGATACATCTTGTTAGCTCCAGGATGTATGGAATACTGCGACTGGTGTGCTTCTTGCATTAGCTCATTCCTCAGTTCGCCAGATGGTACACACAGCCTCGTACCATTCTTCAATGCTCCGTCACTGGCTATAGAGAATCCTTCAAGTGTTCTTGCTAGCACTTGATCTCTGAGTTTGCAAAGCGTCTCGTCTTGGAATTGTGTCTCCTTGATTTTGTCCATCAGACTTGAACGCAATTGCAACTGCATCATGGTTGAGTCATCTCCAGGAACAATAGCTTCTCGCCCCAGTTCCTTCATCTTTTCCTCAGGCAGTACAATCTCCAGACCAAGCTTCTCTATGTCCTCCAACAAGTGCTGCTCCTTAGTTAAGAACATCGCCACTGGGTATCAACTAAGTGCATCTGCAACTACATTAGCCTTATCCGGATGGTACTGCAAGTCGATGTCAAAATCCTTCATCAGCTCTAGCCATCTTCTTTGTCTCATGTTCAACTCCTTCTGAGTGAAAACATATTTTAGACTTTTGTGATCTGTAAATATTTCTACTCTCTCTCCAAAGAGATAATGCTTCCATAGCTTCAAAGCAAAGATAACTGCAGCAAGCTCCAGATCATGTGTGGGATAGTTTTTCTCATGAGTCCGTAATTGCCTAGATGCATAAGCAATCAATTTCATATGTTGTTGAAGAACGCAACCCAGTCCTTTTCCAGAGGCATCACTGTATATTGAGAAACCTCCGGTACCTGCGGGTAGCACAAGTATCGGTGCTGTTGTAAGTCTCTTCTTTAGTTCCTCAAACGATGTCTGGCAAGCTTCCGTCCAGATAAACTCTTCATTCTTCCGAGTGAGCTTCGTCATTGGTTCAGCAATCCTGGCGAAATCTTTCACAAATTTTCGGTAGTAGCCAGCCAAGCCCAAGAAACTTCTGATTTCAGCAACTGAGCTTGGGGTAGACCACTTCTCAACAGCGGCTATCTTCTTAGGATCCACCGAAATTCCTTCTCCTGTGACAATATGGCCAAGAAAATCTACCTTGTCTAGAAAGAATTCACATTTGGATAGCTTACCATAGAGCTTCTCTTTTCTCAAAGTTCCCAAAACTTTTCTGAGGTGCTCTTCATGCTCCTCTTTATTCTTCGAGTAGATCAGAATGTCATCTATGAAGACAACGAAAAACTGATCTAGGTATTCATGGAAAACCTTGTTTATAAGGTTCATGAACACAGCAGGAGCATACGTTAGTCCAAACGGCATGACCAAGAATTCAAACTGCCCATATTTAGTGTTGAACACCGTCTTGGGAATGTGCTCCTTCCTAACCTTGATCTGATGGTAGCAAGATCTTAGGTCAATCTTCGAAAACACCTTAGCTCCACTGAGTTGATCAAACAGGTCATCGATCCGGGGCAGAGGGTACTTGTTCTTGATGGCAATATTGTTCAGCGCCCGGTAGTCGATACACATCCGCACTGTTCCGTCCTTCTTGGGCACAAATAAGACAGGTGCTCCCCAGGGTGAAGCTCCATCTCGGATAAATCCCAAAGCCTTCAGTTCATTGATCTGATCCTTCATCTCCTTTGCCTCCTTCGGGTTGACTCTGTAGTATCCCTTAGAGCATCATTAGTAGTTGGGACTCTTCAAAGCAATTTCGATCCCAAAATTTCAAAAAAAAGGTAAATATAGAATGGGTTGGGTTTGTATGAGAATAGTAGTAAATGATAAAGTGAGCTTCGGTCCCAAAAATTGTGTGGTCAAAAATTAATATAGGGAAAAAATAATATAAAGTTTAGAATCTAGAAAGTTGGGCTCCAAATTGGAACTTACTATTCTACAAAACGAGTTTCTACAATCTAGAATCTAGAAATTGGGAGGCCCAACCCTTAGCACCCATGGATGGGTTGGGACCAAAATTGTAGAAATTGGGACTAGGGATGAGACTTATTATTCTACAAAATGAGCTCCTGCATTCTAAATCTAGAATCTAGAAAATGGGATGGGCCTCACTAATGATGCTCTTAGAAATAGGGGAAGATCCGGAAACTAGGTCAATGGTGAACTCTATGTCTCGATCTGGAGGTAACCCTGGAAGACTATCAGGAAAGACGTCCACAAATTCTGCTATGATAGGATGGGGAGGTCCGGGTTCTTCTGTGATAGAGGTGTAGGTAACACACTCCATATCCTCCGGAGTTCGAGAGATTTCAAACTCCGGCTCTCCAGGTGGGCTGAAAACTACACATCCTCTGTGACAATCTATCAGCACATGCTGCTTACTCAACCAGTCCATCCCTAGGACTATATCATAGTTGGGTAAGGGCATCACAAGCAAAGGTGCTATGAACTGGTGGCCTGATATATTTATGGGACAGTTACATGTCTCAGTGATGGGTAGGGGTCCTCTACCGGTCATGACTCTACATATCTTCTTGCTAAATCCCGTATCTAGGTGGTGCGCAGTAATGAATTTTGTTGATATGAAACTATATGATGCACCCGAATCAAATAATGCTAAAGCAGGATGTGAATGCACATAAATAAAACCAGCGATGACATCAGCTGTAGGTTCCTGCTCTGGCTCTTATTCCTCTGCTGTTAGGGCAAAAGCTCGTCCAGTCTTCTGTTGATGCTGCCCAAACTGTTGTTGCTGAGTGGGTAGAGGACCTTTCTGTTGAGTTGCTCCAGTTTGGCGGACTGACGAGGGGCAGTCCTTCACTTGGTGGGTGGCAGACCCACAGACTAGGCAGTGTCCTAGCCTCTTCCTACAAGAACCCCTTCCAACCGCCGAGCGGCGCCGCCCTTCCAAACCCTCTCCGGCTCCACCCCTAGTCGCCACATCCATGCCCTCTCTTCCACCGTGCGTCCGCCCGACGCCCAGATCTCCCTTCCGCCCATCTCGCGTCGACGACAACCACCGCGGATCCGCCGCTCACCGCCTCTCTCGTCTTCTCCCGAGCTCTATTTCCCCATTTGATTTCTCTCTTCCCCGATTTCTTCCACTCCGCTCTCTGTTTTCTGGTTCCTTTCTTTCTCTCTTAAGATTTTTTTTTCCTGAATTCTTTCGTGACTTGTCTTCGGGTCTCCCTCTCGTGAAATGAGAAGGGACAGATCAGCTGTAACTGTGGGGTTAATTACTTTTATCATTATTATTATAGTTATCAGTTTTGTGCTAATTATTTTTATCATTATTATTATAACTATCAGTTTTATTACCATAAGTCTTATTATTATTATTGTTATTATTATTATTATTATTATTATTATTAAAGTGTTTTTGTTTTTGCTGTTTTTCTTTGGTCTTGTGATTTCGAAACCCTTGGAGGTATTATTATACTATTTAAATATTTTTGAGATATTTAAATAATTAATTAGAAATATGTTGATCCATAAAACTAAAGTTGCAAACTATGAAATAAATTCTTAGTATGTTTTTCTTCAATAATTATCTAAAAGTATTCTTAAATTATAAAATATAGATTTTTGCCTAAACTCATATCTTCACAACCTTAGCGTTTTAGCCAAATCGATTTTTCCATATTTTCAAATATTTATCTAGAAACTATTTTTACTAATAATATATATTTTTCAAGTATTATTCGTTTTCTAAAAACGTATATATTATTTATCTATTTTTGATTATCCTTGTCCATGACTAAATCCCATTACTCCTATTCTCGCACCAATTCTAGACTACCTTATGTCGAACCTAACTAATTTGACCCTTCTGGACCCAATGGAACTGTCCGTGTCACCACCCGAGGTCACCTTGCATACTTGTTGCACCGAAGTCGCAGTTCGTGCCACATTGATCATCGTAGCACACCAGGCGCCCTATCAAGCAAGACATCTTGCCATTTACTGTTTATTTATTTTAGCTCATATTTCATGTATTATTAATTATTTTCTTTATGCAAAATAAACTGTGATACATAGCATAACTTGTTAGGACTTGCTGTTTCGTTATATTTTCTGCTATGTATTATTTTTCTTACACAATAAACCTAGATTTAAGGGACCACCTTGTGTGTTACATTCATTGGCCTTGACATATTGTACCACGTTGTTGTGAGTCGCATATAGGACTCGGACATGCGTGATTGGCTGGCCACCAGTACGCATAAGCCGTGCGTTAGGAAATAACTGCTAATAGAATTGCATGCTAGAAGCCTTAGCAGTTATGAGTTAGCATTGGGCGGGAAGAACATGATTGGAAGTTGACTACCACCCTATCTATCGTAGACTCGCTCGCTACTGAGGAACGATAGGTAGACTATATGCTATAGACTCGCTCGATACTGAGGAACAGTATATGGTGTTATGACTCGCTACTGAGGTACTGCATTGGTATTTTCTTGACTTGACCCGGTAGTCATGCGACCATGAACTGTTCTTAAAACTGTATTAACTTAGAACGGTTAGGCTACCTTATCCGTTAGGTATGAGTACTCTTGGTTTGGGTACTTGTATCTGACCGTGGCTTGGAACAATAACTTGTCGCAGATTAGTTCGTCACATTTTGTCCTTGTTTGGTTGTAGGTGTGACTTACTACTTCGATGAGAAGGTATTGAACCTTGTTGGGGTCCGGATACCATATTGGATTTATAGCATGGAAAGATACATCATCGTGAATTAGTTTACCATGTCCTGTCCTTGTTTGGTTGGGGGGATGGTACGCTCGTTCAATAGGTGTGTATTGGACTATGTTATAATTCAATTGACTTATTTATTTGAGCAATATTTATTCAGTTATATGGCATAAAATTATGTGTCTTGTTACGTCCCTCTGAGGACCTGGTTATCTCCCCAGGTGTGTGCTTGTCTTTCGTAGGTGCTCTAGCTCTAGCCGTGATCCGCTCTGTTTCTCCAAGGATGATTGCACTTTGGTCGTCTTCGCTTCGCTCGCCAAAATTATTTCTTTTCTCATGTATTTTTCCTTTACTTGTTGGTAGTGGATTTGTCTCCGCCCAACATATTGTATCAAGACAATTCATTATCTTTATATGATATCTTTTATTCATTTATTTTTGTGTGGATGAGATTAGTTATGGTTCTACTGGATTTTACAGCTTACGTATATTTATTATACGGCTGGCATGTCTACGTTTCTAATCCTACGTATTTTGGGATTGGGGCGTTACAAAGGTTGTACTTGCTCCCGTCCTGACAGGATAACGTTGTAGGTTTACTTTCCGAGGAGGAAATGCTATGTGTTACATGTTATGGCACTGATTTTGAGGACCTGGCCTTAGCTCCAGAAGAGGCCCCAGCGGAAAACCTTGCTTAGTTATCTTTCTTGTGTTTTGAGACTTAGATTTTGGTCTGTACTTATATTTGGATACTGGACTTTGTCTCCAGTTAGATACTTTGGAAGTGTATTATTTAGTCTGTACTTGTTTACCTTAACTTATAGATGCTGTGTTGTGATGAAACTTTAAATATGATTTTAGAACTGTTAGCAGCTTAGATCCTTTATTGTCTATTCTTAGAACAGCTTACTATGCTTTAACAAGCGTAGGCTGGACATGGCTCGGCCCGGCCCAACAATTTGGGTAATGGGTCGTGACATGTTTTCAGTGGCGGCCCATGCAGGTCCAGACTTAAGTTGTTTGGTTACGTTATTGTACCAAGCATGCCTGCAATTAGGATCTAGGACAACTTGTTAATACTAGGAATAACATTTAGAACATCTAGAGGATTTCTAGGATTGCAACATAGGAAAACTCATCACAGCATAGGACCGTTAACTGTATTTAGTATCATGTTTGAAATTCAGTGGATTAAAATTTTGACCAAGATAGTACCCTTGGGATGACCCCTGAGGATCTCACTCTAATCTTACCTAGAAATCTGTTTTCACTTATTTCCATTTGCCCTTCCTTAAATTCGTTGTTGAATTTAATTTCTAATTTTCGTTGTTGACTTTGATCTTGCATCGTGATAAATTTTGTGGATTGAATTATGATATATCCTGATAAGGTAAACGTCTGCTTTAGTTATGGAGTTTAGAATTTATCGTAGCCATATTAGCTGGTATGACAAAAACATAGAGCCTGATTTCGGATATACTATCCTATTCATAGAATTTAGATTTTCTCGCAGCCATACCGGTTGGCGTGGCGAGGATTCTAGATAATATGATTTTAGGGAGTATACCTTAGTTATGACTCTATCGTTTATTGCATATAAGCTTACTGGTGTCGCAAAAATTCTGGCAACATGATTTCAGGAAGACGTGTATGATTATCAGATCGTATCTTAACTTGGTTTTCTTTGTTATGACCGAATGAGCAGGAATAAATTCTTATTATCATTTTTCCCCGTCTTGATTAACTCTGTCATATCTATATCTACAACTAGGGTTACAGGTTCTCTAGGACTCTCCAATAGGATTGCTTTCGCGTTATTTTTTTTGGACATAATTATTTTTGTGTTCCATCTTTCCTATGACTTGACTAAACTCTTCTTCGTTAACCTCTTGGGTAATTCTTCTCGTTATGTATCCCGTTGTCTTCGTACCATTCTTGGAGATTTTTTGATAAACTTTCCTGTCTTGCTTGACCCTTTAACTTGTTTGGACACTGTTATGGATTGCTTGACCCAGTCTTAGGCCTTGTTACCTTCTATTTCATAGGTGACCGAAATAGCCAAACCTTGTTAACTGATCCTGTAGTATAACTGTAATGTATTGTGTGATTGTGATAAATACTTTTCCTAGGGATTGGTTAGATTAAGCTTATGGGACAAGTATGGGTGACTGACTATAGTAGACTTGAAAACCATTAAGAACGATTGTATTGATAGTATGACTTGATGATAGGGTATCTAAGGTGGAATAATGAGATATTATATTGTTGTGACTATGGATTGAGGATTAGAATCTTGTGCTTAGCAGTTTGAGGATTTAACATTTGTAGAATTTTGGTTGGTTATCTATAGCTAATTACATGTGATTAGAGGGTAGATCGATATGTGGAATGATATAGAATAAGTTAGAATGAGATATGATATTGCGTACGAGATCGAAAAGATATCAGTTAAAAAGATAAAGATAAAGGGCGAAGACATGTGTACATTGGTAATTAATAAATCGGGAGTTTTGAAATCGAGGATTTATATTCGGAGGACTTGTTGAGTAAAAGAAGAAGGCTCTACACCAAGGATAAATATTGAACGTATAATTTCAAGGAGAAGCTGTAGAAAAGGATTGACGACAAATAATGCTAAGGGCTTGTGGATTGATGGAATATGGATACTTAGGATACGATAAGGAAATCAAGTATTTACAATTGAGGTTGGAAATATGGTTGATGATCAAGCATTGTAGGTTTATAAGCATACCCAGAGAATGACCTATAGTTTAGGGTATACATAAATGTTTCATGTTAGTATGGAAGATTCTAAAGGATGTATGACGTAGTTTAGGATAAAAGGACTTTGTTGAACCTGAACCAAAAAGATTGTAAAGAGAAACGGAAGAGATGATTACAAGGGTAGCAGATTGAGTATCGTAGCCAGAGCAGCTATATGTTATAGTTTGACCTATTGGATGATTTTTAATTTCAAGGATGAAATTCTTGTCAGGTGGGTAGGATGTAAGCCCCCTGAATTTCAGGGTTTATTTTTATTTTTCTGAATGAATTATTTTCGATAAATATTTTATTATTTAATTGTTTAGATCATTAATGTTCCTTTCCGTGACTTTGACTTCTGGAGCGTCAGGGATGCCAATCTCTGTAAACTCTCTTCACGGGTTTTAAAGTAGACAAGATTACCTTTATTTTGATATATCGTGTCCCACTTGAACTCGTTCCCTTGTGCACTTTTTGTATCGCGCAACTTCGGGTCAACTTAGACCAATTAATCGTTGAATAATTATTCCCACTTTTATCTTTGATCATCGTTTGCACGTTACCGTGACTTTTAATTTAGGAGCACTAGACCAGTCGTTTTCTCAGAACCAACTTCTCATGAATGATCTACTCGAGACGCTCTTCACCCATGACCTTCGTGTCCCACTCAGACACTCCATTTTGTGCTTCATTTTCTTCGCACAAATTTTGGGTCAATTTAGGCCGATTTATTTTCTACCGTGAAACCTGATTTATTTTCCAATTTAATTTCGGGATCCAACATCAATCCAGCCTAGTCAACCCAAAGTATGGACGTGGCCCACATGAAGTCTACTACCCACATGAAACTTGTGTCCCATTTATTTGAGTCCCCGCATGTTATTTATTTGCCCATGATTTTAAATACCCATTTTAATTCAAATATTGCACCCTGTTCGATTTTGACCCGACCCGGCTCGACCGAACCCGAACCCAAGCTCCACGTTGTCCTCTCATGACTGTCCCAGTACCCCACTTAATTTTCCCCTTTTTCTATTTTGAAAAATATCTCTTCCTCTCTCTACTTTTCAAATATCCCACATATTTATCTACATACATATATATATAAATATCTCCCTTTCTCTCTCCTCCTTAAAACACTCACACACACACCTCACCCCCTCCACCTCACAGCCGGCCTACACCCCTCCCTCTCTCTCTATCCACTTTTCTCTCTCCTCTCTCTTTAAATATCTCTCTCTCTCTCTCTCTCTATATATATATATATATATTATATATATATATATATATATATATAAAAAAAAATATATATATATATATATATATATATATATATATATACCGACATATATATATATATATATATTATATATATGGATAACTCTCTCTCTCTCTCATCCTCACCACACTCTCTCTCACAACCCCCCTTCAGCCGACTTCACAACCCCCCCCCCCCCCTCTTCTCTAAATATCTCCCCCTCTCTCTCTATATATAATATATACACACCCATATATATTATATATACACACACATATCATCCTCTTTCTCTCAACAAACACACACACACACACAGCACCATCCCACCACCACCGCACGGCCACCCCCGCTGTGCCCGGCGTCGCCGGCCACCACCACCCTGGCCGCCGGCCACCAGCCTCCTCCTCTTCTCCTCCACTCCATCTTCATCACCACTACCATTCCCACCATGCACCACCATCACCATTAAAACCATCACCACCACCATTCACTTCATCACCACCACCACCACCGCCGTCCATCGTCGCCTCCACGGCCCCGCCGCCCTCACTGCTCGCGGTGGCCGTGCCGCCGCACCGCCACCAGCAGCGCACAGCAGCTGCAACTGCAGCAGCAGCAGCAGCGCGCACGTGCGCGCGCGCAAGGGCCGCCGTTGTGCGCCGCCGCGCCGTCGCACAGTGCCGCACGGCCGCTGTGGCCGGCCCCCCTCGGGCGTGAGCCTCCGGCAAACACCCCCTGGCCACCACCACCTACCCCGACGAACCAAATAGGCTATTTGTGCATTTACGTCGAAATCCCGCCGTGAAGCACGATTTCAAACTTCAGAATTCGCGTCTTGGGACAACGACTTCGCACAGATTTTCTGGTCAATCCGACCGTTGGATCGGCGAACTCCTTACTCCGTCTCAATCTCGGTATATAGCACTTCACTTCCCTCAATTTTTGTCCGTTAATTTTGTCGTATGTTACCTCAAAACTGGCCACCAAGTTGACGTTTTAAATTGAACTGTTTTTGGACAGTTTCGTGATGCCAACTTCGCGGGTTCGTATCTTCATCGTCGCAGCTCCGGTTGGCGCGCTACCAGTTCCTGTGTGCAGCTGGTATAACCCTCTTCCTGCCTCCTTT
The DNA here is from genome assembly GCA_029216955.1 of Iris pallida. Lineage (NCBI taxonomy): Eukaryota > Viridiplantae > Streptophyta > Magnoliopsida > Asparagales > Iridaceae > Iris > Iris pallida. The sequence goes on along the minus strand of JANAVB010006397.1, from coordinate 10,270,630 downwards.
AAGTTTCGTTTCATTTTAAGTACGTTCGGTTGGTCGAATTCGACGCCAAAGTTGGCCGTCCGAATTCTTTAATTTACACTTGTTAAATTCCATTTTTGAACCCGGGACTCCGAATTCAATTTCTGACACCACCAGTAGACTCGTGGTGTCGTTCCGGCATGTTTTCATATAAAATTTGCTTGATTTTGAGAACGTGGTCCCTGGCACGCATTTCGGTGCAAAGCGGGTCCCACTTTTTGCGTCAACTGGCCACTTTGAGATCGGCTCATCGAAATCCAATTTTGGATATACCGTTGAGTTAGTTTCGTCATTCTAGACTCGTTGACATATAATTTGCTGAGTTTTGAAGAAATTTGCTCCGGCACGCATTTCGGTACAAACTGGATTCCAAATGTCCGTGTCAACGTGTCATTTTGAGATCGGCACATCGGAATTCCATTTCGGACATACCGTTGGGTTCGTATCATCATTCTAGATTCGTGGACATATAATTTGCTAGATTTTGTACACTTCTATCCCGACACGTTTTTCGGTGCAAAGTGTGTCCAACGGCGGACATCATTTTGGCCCGAAGTTACCGTTTTACCCCTGTGTCTAAATTGGACTTATGGATAGGCTATCCTAGCTAATTTGATCGTTCTGGACATGTTGGTGATATTTATTTTATCATCCGACAACATCTGTAGATTTTGCTTATGTATTATCCTTAATTTATAATTAATTATTTTTCTAGAAATTGTTACTTTCTGTTTTTGAATTTTTATATATATTTTAATTTCTGTAAAAATCTGGAAAAAATTGTATTTAAATATTATGTTAATTTAGCTAATTTATTATAATTTTTTTAGCATTTATTGAGTGCTTTTGGTATTTTATAAAAATAGGAAAACAGAACTCATTTTCAGTATATTTATGTTTGCTGATTTTTAATAAATATTTATGAAGGTTTATAAATTCTAGAAAAATTAGTATAAATTTCTATAATTAATAAGTATCATTTTGGTACTTTATTTTATATATATTTAAGCTTTTTGTCTATCTCAAAATTTGTTGGAACTCAGTGCACAGTTTGATTTATGTATTGAGTAGTTACGACTTACAATATTTTGTGTTGTTTTGAGTTATAGACGTATCGGACCTCACCCCGCACTAGTGTAAAGGCTCTAAAAAATTAGTTTGGATATAGTGTCACCCCACATTGGGCTTTTATGCTAGGTCACCACTCGGCTAGTATCCAGTTCGGAGTCGTGTCACACCACTAGTGTAATCTTAATCATAACTTAGAGGCTGAGTTTGTATATCATTATTGACAGGACACCAGGCATCTATATCTTCGTACTAGTATTCTTGCTTTCCTCGAGGCAAGTACATCTGTAAACTCATTTACTATCTTTTAATGCTAGAACATGTATTAACCCTGTTAAAATACTGATCCTTGAGGTAGCAAGTTAAATCTTCACATGTTGTATTACTTTCAGTACTTGCCATGCTTAGGACAGTTATCATATCTTCACATGCTTCTTACTGGTTCTCAGTACATGTTTCACTATGCTTTATACTACTCGGAGTATTCACATGTTTCATACGGCTCCCAGTACCTGCCATGCTTATACTACTCCCAGTATCTCTCACATGTTTTTACTGTTCTCGTATCTCTAACATGATAGAATATGGTTTATGGGGAAACTGTTAGTAGCGTACGTGATCATGCCCCCTACTCGTACGTACGTAACGAGCAAGGTTGACATTTTTTATGTATACCTTGTCGTAGGCGCACCAGCTGCATTTGTACGTATGTACAACTATCGCTTGTTTTACTTGTACGGAAGTACATTTTAGATACTTGTACCATAGTACATTTTACACCTATTGACGATCACGTACCTGCTCCAGTTTTAAATATTACATATGCATCTGCCTCTATGATATATGTGTCCTTGCCATGATAGACTATGAGTTATGCCATGTTCCCTATGATACTATAATACTGTGATTCCAGTCATACCATAATTCCAGATATGTCATGTTCTCTGTGTTACTATGATATTGTGATCCGAGTTGTACCATGAGGCCATGTTCCCGGTATTTTCTGTTTTATAGACTTATCACACCATATTTCTTATTGTACATCTCTTTCATTATATATTCAGTACTTTAGTTATAGAGGTTGTACTTGCTCCCGTCCTGACAGGATAACGTTGTAGGTTTACATTCCGAGGAGGAAATGCTATGTGTTACATGTTATGGCACTGATTTTGAGGACCTGGCCTTAGCTCCAGAAGAGGCCCCAGCGGAAAACCTTGCTTAGTTATCTTTCTTGTGTTTTGAGACTTAGATTTTGGTCTGTACTTATATTTGGATACTGGACTTTCTCTCCAGTTAGATACTTTGGAAGTGTATTATTTAGTCTGTACTTGTTTACCTTCGCTTATAGATGTTGTGTTGTGATGAAACTTTAAATATGATTTTAGAACTGTTAGCAGCTTAGATCCTTTATTGTCTATTCTTAGAACAGCTTACTACGCTTTAACAAGCGTAGGCTGGACATGGCTCGGTCCGGCCCAACAATTTGGGTAATGGGTCGTGACAAGAGTGTGCCTTAACAGGCCACTATCGTGTTCTATCCTTATATTATCATAAATGAGAGAAACTTGCATAAAATAGCTAGTAATATATTCTTGAAGCCAAAGAAAAGATCTACAACTTTCATGTTGGAAGTTGGGAAAAATTTTGGCCACAATTCAGCCAAATAGGACATAAAATAGCCAAAATAGGCACTATGCGGCCTTCTGCGGCACTATGCGGCCTTCTGTGGCACTATGCGACAGGCTGCACTATGCGGCAGACTGCACTTTGCGGCAGGCTGCAATATGCGGCACTAGTCATCGTGCCTGCCAGATTCAGGACAGACGAACTAATAAATGTTCAAATCTTATTTTGGCCATAACTTTCTCAAAACAAGTCGAAATCTAACTTTTCAAAGGTCGATTTTGGGTAAAATCAATTCTCTACAACACAGAACAATCAAAACTTGAAAATAATAAATTTTGGTAGATCAAAACCCAAGAAAACCGAAAAGACTACAAACTTATATCTACAAAAATCCATCCGTCCAAACCGAAAACTCCAATATAAACATGCTTAGAATCATGTAGAGAAGAAGAAAGAACAATAAAATGGAAGATCAATCATGAAGACGAGACATGTAGCTTATACAAGCACAAATACCTACGGTGTCCAGACAAGAGTTACTTAGCAAGTCAAGATAGCCGTAACAACAGCATATCAAGATTATCATGTTAGTTTTACTTATCAAGAGTGCGCCACGACGGGCCACTATCATGTATTATCATGCCAAGGTTGCTTATCAAGCGTGCGCCACGACGGACCACTATCATGTCATGTTACTTGTCAAGAGTGCACCACGACGGATTACTATCAAGAATTATCATGCCAAGTTACTTGTTACTTGTTACTTGTTGAGAGTGCGCCTTAACAGGCCACTATCGTGTTCTATCCTTATATTATCATAAATGAGAGAAACTTGCATAAAATAGGTAGTATCATATTCTTAAAGCCAAAGAAAAGATCAACAACTTTCATGTTGGAAGTTGGGAGAAATTTTGGCGATAATTCGGCCAAATAGGACATAAAACAGCCAAAAACAGCCAAAATAGGCACTATGCGGCCTTCTGCAGCAATATGCGGCCTTCTGCGGCACCACGAGGTGTTCTATGGCACTATGCGGCCTTCTTTGGTACTATACGACATTCTGTGGCACTATGCGGTCTTCTATGACACTATGCAACATTCTGCGACACTATGCGGCCTTCTGCAACACTATGCGGCAAGCTGCACAACGTGACAGGCTGCACTATACGGCACTATTCATCGTCCCTGCCAGATTCAGGACAGACGAACTAAAAATATCCAAATCTTATTTTGGCCATAACTTCCTCAAAACAAGTCGAAATCTAGGTTTTCAAAGGTCCATTTTGGGTAAAATCAAATTCTCTACAACATAAAACAATCAAAAACTTAAAAATAATAAAGTTTCGTAGATCAAAACCCAAAAAAACCGAAAAGACTACAAATTTAGATCTACAAAAAACCATTCGTCCAAACCGAAAACTCCAAGTCCTAAAGTTGCTTAGAATCATGTAGAGAAGAAGAAAGAACAATAAAATGGAAGATCCATCATGAAGAAAGTTATACTTGCCTAAACTTTCTAGGTTGGTGAGAGAGTAATGGATAAGAAGGAGAAAAAATAAATGGAAGTAATGAAGAGAGAGAAAGGGGTGGTTGGGCTTTATAAAGAGAGGGTTTTCTCATAATGAACCAAGACCAATAAAACCAAACCAAACCAAAATAAACCAAGCCAAGTCATGACCAACCAAGACTAGGCTAGCAAGTCAAGTCCAACTACGGGTCACCTGACAAACATCAGAGATCTCGTATACGCAGACGAAAATATGTATAATGGGAAACGGGAGTGACAACTCTACCCACCTTAAAAGAATTTCATCCTTAGAATTTAATCAAGAGCTAGTGATGTCGCGGCAGGCTATATTAATCATAAGCAAGCTATGACTAGCAGTCAATCGAGCAATCATTCATGCAAGCAAGGAATTAAAAGCATAAGGCATAAAGAAGATATTATACCTTATGAGTCAAATAGCTGTGGATACCGTGAGCGAATATCATCCTCATGCTCCCACGTTGACTCACCCAAAGAGTCGTGACCCCAAGCAACACGGACTAAACTAATAGTCTTGCTCTTGAGTACCTTTTCTCTTCGGTCCAATATGGATACGGGCCTTTCCTCATACGAAAGGTTGGTACCAACAACCAATTCTGAATGATCAAGGACATGGCTCGAATTTGAGATATACCGTCACAATTGGGATATATGGAATACGTCATGTACCTCACATAATGACGGAGGAAGAGCGAGACGATAGGACACATCATCTACTCGCTCAAGGATATCAAACGGCCCTATATACCTAGGACTAAGCTTTTCTCGCACGCCGAATTGAATGATGCCACGGGTAGACGAGATCCTAAGGAACACATGGTTGCCGGCTAAAAACTTAAGGGGACGCCGATGAGAATCGGTCTAATGGCGCTGGCGATCTTGGGCAACTCGAAGATAATCTCTGACTTGTCTGACCACCTCGATTGTCTGCATAATCATCTCTGGACCAAGCATCTGTCTCTCGACGATATCATTCCAAGCTAAAGGTGATCTGCACTTCTTGTCATACAGTGCTTCAAAGGGTGCCATCTGGATACTAGTCTGGAAACTGTTGTTATAGGAGAACTCCACTAGGTGCAGGTGATCTTCCTACGAACCACCGAAGTCCAACGTACATGATCGCAACATATCTTCTAGAGTCTGAATCATGCGTTCTAACTAACCATCTGTCTGCAGATGATATGTTGAACTGAACTTGAGACGAGTCCCCAAACTCTTTTGAAGACTCCGCCAAAAGTGCAATGTGAATCTTGAATCTCTGTCTGATATGATACTAACTAGCACTCCATGCAATCTGACAATCTGCCTGAGGTATATCTCTTCTAGCTGATCCATCAACTGACCAATTTTGAAAGGGAGAAAATGAGCTACCTTCGTGAGACGATCAACTATAACCCATGTAGCATCTCTCCCAGCTGGAGATTTTGGTAACCCAGTTATAAAATCTATAGTAATATGCTCACATTTCCATTCTACGATTGGTAAAGGTTGAAGAATTCCAGCTGGTCTTTGATATTCAGCTTTAACTTGCTGGCAAACTAAACATCGGGAGACAAATCGGGCAATCTCCCTCTTCATGCCATTCTACCAGAAATACTGACGGATGTCTCGGTACATCTTCGTGCCACCGAGATGAATTGAATACTGAAAACTGTGAGCCTCTGCCATGATTTCCTGTCTGATATCACCACTGGGTACACAAAGATGTCTCCCATGTCGGAGGGTACCATCTTCGTGAATACATAACTTTCCTCTCCGTCCTGCTTCACACTCTGCTCTGAGTCGCTGAAGCTTGGAATCTGTTGATTACGCCATCTTAATCCTCTCAACTATACTGGATTGAACTTGCATGCTGGCCATCAATACCACATTGGTAGGGAGAACTATCTCTATCCCCATCTTCTGAATATCAGCTAACAATTCTGGTTGCGTTGTTAGGAAATAAACTCCAGCTCTTCTGCTCAATGTGTCTGCTACTACGTTGGCCTTCCCAGGATGATACTGCAAGTTGATGTCATAGTCCACGAGTAGCTCTAGCCATCACCTTTGACGTATATTAAGATCCTTCTGGGTAAACACATACTTAAGACTCTTGTGGTCGGTGAAAATCTCAACCCGATCTCCATACAAATAATGCCTCCACAACTTAAGTACAAAAACTACTACAGCTAACTCCAAGTCATGGGTTGGGTAATTCCTCTCATGATCATGAAGCTGACGTGATGCATAAGCTAATACCTTACCATGCTGCATCAAGACGCATCCCAATCCCTTGTCGGAAGCGTCACAATAGACTGAAAATCCTCCAGTCCCATCTGGAAGCGTAAGAATGGGTGTCGTCATCAATCATTGCTTTAACTTCTCAAATAAACTCTGACACTCTGTTATCCAAGCAAACTATACATCCTTGTGGGTCAATTGAGTCATGGGTGCTAAAATTCGAGCAAAGTCTGAAACAAATTGCCGGTAATAGTCGGTCAATCCAAGGAAACTACGAACCTCGACGACAGTACTGGGTACTGGCCATGACTCTATAGCCACTATCTTCTGGGGGTCAACTTCCACTCCACCTTTGGTGATGATATGACCTAAATACGAAAGGCGATCAAGCCAAAATTTGTAATTACTGAACTTCGCATACAACTGGTGCTCTCTGAGAATCTGAAGGACCACTCGGAGATGCTGCTCATGCTCCACTTCACTCTTGCTATAGACTAAGATGTCGTCTATAAACACTATCACAAAATGATCCAAATAAGGCATGAAGATACGATTCATGAGGTCCATGAATACGGCTGGTGCATTGGTCACTCCAAATGGCATAACAAGGAACTCCCAACGCCTATATCTGGATCTGAACGCTGTCTTCGAGATTTCTTATGCTCTAACTCTGATCTGATGGTACCCTGGTCGCAAGTCAATCTTCGAGAATACTGTTGCTCCCCTGAGCTGATCAAATAAGTCATCTATCTTTGGTAGAGGATATCTGTTCTTGATTGTTACAGAGTTCAAGGTACGATAATCAACACATAATCTTGACGTACCATCCTTCTTTTTTACAAGAAGTATCGGGGCTCCCCAAGGAGATCCGCTAAAACGATAAATCCTTTTGTTTTGAGTTCTTTAATCATCTTGTACAAGATCTTTAACTCTGAAGACGCCATTCTGTAGACTCTCTCTGACACTGGTGTCGTCCCTGGAATCAAGTCGATAGTGAACTCTATCTCTCTCTTCGGGGGCATGCCTAGAAGCTCTTCGGAAAATACATCAGAAAACTCTTCTACTACTCTAGGAAACTGAACTGCTACTGCTACTGCCATCCGCAATACTGGTGGAGAAGGTTCTACTTCGCCTCTGGAAAATGAAAACTTCGGTTCGCTGGGAATACCAAAAATAATTCTGCCAATATGGCAGTCTATTCTTACGTATTGATCTTTCAACCAATCCATTCCTAGGACCACATCATAGTCGGCCATCGAAAATTCTATCAATCTAGCTGGAAACTCTCTACCGCTAACTACGATTCGATACGAAAAAAATACACTATCTACTCTCACAAGACCGTTACCAGTAAGTATATTGAGCCTTACTGATAATGACTCGTGCTCCAGTCCTATCCGTATTGTGAATCGTGCAGACATAAATGAATGCGATGCACCCGAATCAAATAATACTGATGTTGGAAAAGAGTTGGCAAGAATGGTACCTACCACCACCTCACCTGATGCCAATTCTTCTGCTACCGATAAGGCCATAGTCTGACCTTATCCTCTGGGTGCTGGTCCTCTCTGCTGGAAACCTCTTTGCTGGTTCTGAATCTAAACTTGGGCATACAGTTGAGCCTGAGGCAGCAATAGCCTCGAGGTTGGTACTGCTGCTGTACTGGTGCTGGACCCCTAACTGTTGGTCTGGTTAGGTTTGATGGCAATGAAGTGGCTCTATTCGGATAGGACCCTATCTTATAGTCCGGTGCCCCACAAGCCAAGCACAATCTATGTGCTTTGCGACATTCTGATACTATATGTCCTGGCTTTCCACAATGAGTGTAGCTCATTGCGGAAGACTGCTTCTGCTTCTGTTGCCGAGGATACGCCGACGTCGAGTGCTGAACCGACGAAACTGTGGTCGCCCTCCTAGGAGCTCCAATAGCCAAAGCCCTAGCTGCCGGGGCTGGTACTGATGATTGGGACATCTGCCCATGAGACCTCTTCCTGCTTCCGGTTTGGTCCACTATCCTCTGAAAAGTATACTCATGCCTCTTCGCTGCTCGCAAGATGGCATCAAACGTCTGGTGCTCAAACTGCTCCACTGATATAATGATCTCTAGGTGGAGCCTCTGCTGGAATTGCTGGACTCAATCCAATTCGGTCGCCACCAAGGTGAGAGCAAACCGACTAAGCCTAGAACACTCGGTCGCATATCCATCGACCGTCCTTTCCATTTGCTTAAGATTAGTGAATCTCGTCTGCAGATCATTGCGAGCTACTGCGTCAAAATACTTCGTCTGGAACTTGTCACTGAATGTCGTCCATAAAATAGACGTCGCCAAACCCACTGCTAGCATCGCCCACCAAGTGCGGGCTAAGTCCAATAATTGCAGCGCACAACGGCCACCTTCTCATCCTCAGGAATCCTAGCTGCTTTCAGGAAAACCTATGTGCCCTGAAGCTATGCATCAGCAGCAATAGCATCTTCAGTTCCGTTAAAGAAAGAAGGGTTCAGGCGCTTGAAGTTGTTGGCTGCATTGCTCCCTTAGTAACCAACTCTGCCCATGGCATCTTGTACTGTCTGGTGCAGGGCATCGCTCTGACGATCTTGTGATTCAAGCAATTCCCGGATGAGTCCCACCAGGATTCTATTGTCAGGCTCTACAGCCTGGACGGGTTGAACTGGGGGCTCTGGATCCCCGAAGGCTGCTCCAGAGTGTTAGGCTTGTTCCCTAGGTTGTTGCTGGTTCACTAGAGGTGCTCCGCTGGGCTGATCTGTAATCCCCCAAAATTTTTGGAGAATTATTTCATTTTATTCTATTTTATTTTGTTTTTATAATTGGTTATTTATGTGGTGTTGAATTATTATTTTTTTATATAACAAGTTTGGTATTTAATTGTGAAATTTTTATATAGCAAATTGGCAACACAAATGCTACTCTTAGTATTTGTTGCACAATCTCACTAAATGATACATTTTCAAGTGATTACTAATTTTTAGAAATTTTTAGATTTTATTCTAAATATTTTATGATATGTTGCATTAATCAAATTATTTAGTAAATATCTAGATATAAAAAGTTTTGGTTTTTTTTAAAAATCAAAAGCCAGTGTAAATATCTTTCTATGGTATCTACTTCCCAAAGAATATTTTTAAATTTTTTTATAAGGTTTAATTAAATTATTAGGATTTTTTTTGTATATTTTGGCCTTATAATTATTAAATACTATATATATATATATATATATATATATATATATATATATATATATATATATATATATATTACTGTTTAAAAAAAAAAGGAAGCTCGGCCCAGCCATGGGACCAGGCCACCCCAGCCCGCAAGGGGGGCTAGTTCACCCAGCTACGAAATTTCCCAGGCCCGACTGTACCTATAGCACAGCAACTACATAAACCCGCGTGTACGAACTTCGACCCCGAACCCTAGCAAACCGCCTCGCCGACCTCGAGGAGAAACTCCAGCGTGACCCGCAACCTCTGGCGCCTCCATCCCGCCGCCGACGAACGGCCGCCGTCGCCAGAACGCCACCGGACCGGCCCTAAAAATAGAGTAACTCTGTTACTCGACCGCGGGTACCCCAAACTTCCCCTTCGTCGTTCTTCCTTCATGCTCGACTATTTTTGTTTTCGTCGAATCCTGCATAGAGCCTATATAACCCTCTCTAAACCCCTCCAGATGCAATCTAGTAAACCCTAACATCTTGCCCGGGGAATCGATCAAAACTTCCCGAAAAAACTGTCGGAACAGGACAGTTTTAGGTTGCCCAAAACATCAACTTGGAAGCCAATTTTTGCCCCGTATAATGAGGGTTTCATCAAACCAACTGAAAATAGTGAAACACAACATATACGGGATTGAAACACACTGGTTAGATTTATTTTTCAGTAATTATACAGGAAGATAATTGACGTTAAAGATTTAAGAAAACCTGTTTTTAAAACTAGAAATTTTAGAAAAAATATCCTGATACGGCGTACGCCCCGACAAACCGGGCGACGTGGTCGCATACTATACGCATCGAAAGACGCGTATGGATGTTGCTGACGTGTGGGAACTGACGGGACTCGATTTCGTTGTGTGTGCGCGACGAAATCAGTGCGTATCCGTCAAGATACCCACGTATCGACGTTTTGCAAACTTGAACATAATTTCGTGCACGTTCGTCGGATCGACGCGAAACTTGTGCCATCAGGACCGTATCGATTTTTTGGTCCTGTATGCCAAGTTTGGTCCGATTTTGAGATGGTCGATCGGAACGCCAAAATTAGCGGGCCCGCGACCCGCTCTAACGGGCGAATTTGTGCACAGTCCACCGGAATCCAACTTTGGACATACGGTTGGGTTCGTCTCCTCAAACCGAACCCGTAGACATGTAGTTTGATGACTTTAGAGATCGTAGGTTCTGGCACGCGTTTCGATGCAAAACGGGTCCAACGGCGGATATCGTTTTGACCCGAAAATACGATTTTGCTCCTGTTCCAGAATTAGACTTTTGGACAGGCATTTTCTAGGTATTTTTTGATGCCAAATCTGTTTGTGATGTTTATTTCAGCATCCGAGGTTGTTTGTAGAAGTTGGCTTTCATTGCTTCCCTATTTTGACGGTTTGAGTCATCCGGCGTCGCCATTCTGCACATTACATCCAGGCAAGTGTTTGCCATGAGATATAAAAGAGCAGAACAATTATCGAAGGACTGGACTTTTACTTCATATTACAAACTCGCTTGTACAAAGAAAGCCTAGGGACGAAAGCCTAGGTACAGCAGTCACAGTACAATTGTTTATTTTAGATTCTGGGGGAGTGACGATAGAGGCTCGGGAAAGCGACGGCAGCTCTGCCTTACTCCTTGGACGATCGGACGTAGCCTTGGCTTCTGTGATGAGATGGTTGGCGTTGATGAAAAAATGCTCTTCCTGTTCTCCTCGTATTGCTCTTCTGTCTTCTCTCTCTGGATTGATCTCTGTGGATTTTTCTCTCTGATTATTGGGGGAGTGTCTCTCTGTATGTACGTATCTCTCTCTGTGTATGTCTCCTTTGCAAGGGAATGGCACCCTGCTATTTATAATAGTGAGAAGCATCATTAGGGTTTGCAATGATTGCCCATTCTCAAAGTGGCGGCGGCCTGATAAGTGATTAATCTGGGCCATTAATCTTGAGCGTGAAGGATCTGGGCCATTAATAAGGATTATGCCAAATCATGTCAGTCATTAATGTTGATTGCAATAAATCTCCATCATGATGATTTGCTGATATCCGCAAATCTGAATGAATCAATTTAATTCATTCTCTTGCCACGTGTCCCAAATCATTGGGATCTGACCCAAAATTTGATTATCTTTAGGACACGTGTTCTGTCATCATTGTTGAGCCGCATGAGGAGCGTTCATATTTGGGCCGCATGAAGGTCGTCATGACCGAGCCGCATGAAAGGTTTCATGACCGAGCCGCATGAATAGTCTCTATACTCGAACCGCATGAAGGTCATCATGACCGAGCCGCATGAATATGCTCATGATCGAGCCGCATGGGGGTCTTCATGGCCGAGCTATATGAGAGTCTTTGTAGCTCCCCTTCCCGGAATTTTAAAATATTTTATTATTAATTATTTTGTTACCAATATTATCAAGAATATTTTTATACGATATTAATTTATTATTACTAGTTATATATTATTGACAATAAATGTTATATATATGTACGTGACCATATTTATACAGATAGGCTCTACCTAGGAACGATGCTTCTGGGATTTATTTAGAAGTTATGGAGTATTGTATGAGTATATATATGAATATATAGATAAGTAAATATATATAAATGGATATAAATAAATAAATATATATGTAGATGTGAGTGTATATGTGTATATATAAATATATAGGGTATACGTGTATATGTATATAATAAATATATTATCTGTAGATATACGTGTATATAAATACGTATATGTATAAATACGTATATGTATATGAGTGTATGTTTATGTATATATATATATAAATGTATATATATATATATATATATATATATAAATGTATATATATATATATATATATATTTTTTTTTATATATATATATATATATATATATATATATATATATATATATATATATATATATAATATATATATATATATATATATATATATATAAATGTATATGTGTGTATCGATGTATATGTGATTATACGTACACACATATACATTTATATATATATATATATATATATATACATATATATATATATATATATATATATATATATATATATATATATATATATATATATATATATAAGAGATAGGAATAAAGAAAGGGAATAAGGAATAATAGCAGTAGTAGTTAAGAGCCAACGCCCAGCACCTACAGCCTGCCCATCCCGAGCCCGGGGCCCCATCCTAACATAACCCAGACCTTTGTTTTCCCAGTCCATTTCGGATTTGATCCCGACCCTTTGATTAGCTCAGAAGTATATATATATATATATAAGGTTTGAAAGCCGAGAGTCAAAACGAGAGATTACTCGAATTTCTTCAAAACCCTAACCCCTCAAACTCGACGCCACCACCACCCTCCCGACCTGGTGCACCACCCTGGCCACGCGCGCCGCCGGGGGGGCTGCCGCAGGCCGGAACGGCCGTGCGCGCGCGTGCGTGCGAAGGAGCGACAGCAGACAGCAGCCGCGGAGGTAACTTCGACCCCGTTTATCTCCGCATACACTTAACCGATTGTCATCCCGTAAATTATTCTGGAAAGCCAACATGACCGACTCTAAATCCCTTCAATTAGAATTAATTGTAGAGCCCTAGGTTGTCAGAGAAATCGACACAAAGTCGGAGGAAAACCTGTCCAAAAACAGAGCACTAGTGCAGTCCATGAACCCACTTTTGAGGATCGTTTCCGATCAATCCAGTCCCATATTAAAAAATCTATTTGAAGAGACTTTTTAACAACATATATGGCTTCACATTCCTTTTTGTGGATTCGGAAATCATCGACTACGCGTCGAGAAATCGAATCCCAAAGTTTCCCAAAAACCTATTTTAAAAACATTGAAATTCATCCACACGACGTGTGTCACGCCAATCCGGACGACGTGGACACGTACAGAAAGGATCAAAAGTGGCATAACGACTTCGTGGTCGTGTGGGCTTTGACGGAATTCAAATTGGTCGCGTGTGCGCGACCAATTTGATGCGTATCCGTCGAAATTCACCGTATCGTGCACTTTACAAATTTCTTAATTACTTTGTGCATGCTCGTCAGATCGAGACAAAACTTGTGCCAACAGGACCATATCGTTTTTCTGGTCCTGTATGCCAAGTTTGGTCCAATTCTGAGACAGTTGAATTATACGTCGTTTTGCGGGCCCCACGGTCTCACTCAACGGGCGATTTTGTGCACGGCCCGCCGAAATCCAACTTTGGACGTACGGTTGGGTTCGTATCGAAAAACCAGATCCGTAGACATGTAGTTTGATGATTTTAGAGACCATTCACTCTGGCACGCTTTTCGGTGCAAAGCGGGTCCAACGGCGGACATCGTTTTTGCCCAAAATTATCGTTTTGCCCCTGTGTTCAGAATTGGACTTAAGGACAGGCAATCCTAGCTAATTTGACTATTCTGAGAATATTGGAAATGTTTATTTCAGCTTCCGGGGACTGTTGTACGGGTTTTGACTATTGTGGCACATTGAGTAGTTCAGACTGTCGGTTTCACCAGCAGAGGACCACAGGCGAGTACAGTTTATTGTCTGCATTTCGATATTGATCTTTACTATATTTCATTGATTAGCCATTTGTTATGTGATTTTTATACTCTATTATAAATTGTTGAATCGGGAATGAGAAGTACCAAGGATGTGTGATCCGACTGTAGACCGTGTTTATTTTCATGCAGTAGACCTCGTTGACATTGTTTATTTTCATGCAGTAGACCTCGTAGACAGTGATTATTTTCATGCAGTAGACCTCGTAGACATTGTTTATTTTATGCAGTAGACCTCGTAGACATTGTTTAATTTTTGCAAGTAGACCTCGTAGACAGTGTTTATTTTTCTGCAAGTAGACCTCGTAGACCGTGCGGTGTAGTACCCCAGACCGATCACATATCAAAGGTACTTCTAACGGTGGAGAAAGTATATGAGTCTATTTATTTACTATTGGTTTTCTGTCTTTTCTTACGGCTTTACTGTTTATTTTCAAAACTCATGATTGATGTCTAACCTTTGTTTTATAGTCATTTTCTTTATTGAAATTGCATTCAGTGGATTGTGCTCGTTCCATTCCTGACTGGAAACCAATATTTTTCAGGTAGCCGTGGATTCACTTAGCGTAGGAGATAGGGGGTACTTGCAGACAAAAGCCTAGAGACTAGCTAGATAGTTGAGTTGTAGTCATTCATTTATTTGTACAAGTTTATATTTTTCTACAAATATAAAACTTGTGATCTTTGTAAATTAAATTAATTATGTGAATGAGCATTATTTGTGATTTCGATCTTCATGGCCGTGACAGCGTTCTACCGCCGACACTGCGGCGTAGGCTGGCTTGGACACGTCTCGTATCCGTTTTAAAAAAAATGGGTGCGGGTCGTGACAAGTTTTTGTGGTGGCCCATGCAGGTCAGTCTTTGCAAATCATGCGAACTCGTGATAGTACTTAAGTTAGTCATACTATTGCGAGCCTGCGACTAGAAATGCTCATTCACGAATTAGAAATTAATTTAATTTAAGAGAATGACTAGGACTTGGAGTCCCTTATACAAATTGACCGATGGGTAGTCTAGGCTATACAATTTAGATGAGGAGTTATTAATGTTGATGGTTTGTCAGATCCCCATAGGTACACTATTATCTCTCGATATGACGACACGATCCAAAGTGGATAGATTATTCACTTGGTGAGACAGGACTTCCTATAATTTATGATCTAACCTTGATAAATGGTGCAATTCCTTCTCCTTGCCCTTTGGACATCATCCTCACATCTTAGTCAAATTGCTTATTTAGTTCTAGTTGCCCTAAGAATTATTATCCATTATATAATTTCTGCTTATGTTATCTATATACGAACCTCGAGTTAGTTTCGACCCAAAAGTTTTCCCCAATGGTTTGAATACATATGAAATAGATACTAGGATGTTTGTATTTCTTTTGTTCCCAGATATTTCTTTCATGTTCAATCCTTTATTTTAAGGGTTGTGATTGATAGGACAAATGCTTACGCTCTAGTTCATGGTCAACTTGTTCGAATCTCTAGAAGCTCATGAATATTTTCAGATATAGTTAAAGGAATGTTAGTTGACTCATAATGGTAGAAGAGCAGCGCACTGTCGCCATTTAATTGAATTTTGGAGACTATGGATACACTGCAGCCAGCAGCGCACTGGCGAGACACAACCCCTAGAGGTGAAATTAGTTTAAGAAAATATAGGTGAAGGGATATTGCCAAAACTATGGCTAGTGGTCCTCTCTTGATCGTAGATACCCTTGAGCCAATATTGGATAGAGTTAAGAAGTGTTCGATTTTGTATCATGTTGAGTTACGAAACCAAGGGTTTACCACAGCCCAATTTTATGGACGAGGCGTAGTCCTCGGTGAAGTAACTTCAGACGTGATTACACGTTTGGGATACCATAGAGGATAGGACAGTGCCCTGTATGTTCTATAAGATCCGAAGCCAATAGTAGTAGAAGTTCTGTGAGGTGGGGTAGCGTGTCTCCCGACCTAGCATTCCGTGGTCCTTGTGATCTAATGACGAGGTAATTGACTGACACTAATAGGTTTACCTAGAATATATAATTTAGAGTTCCATAAACCATTAGTCAACCAAGGCCTTAAGGATAAGAGATAGTAGGATGACTGTATAGGCAAGAACACTATGTAAGGTTTTAATTCTCTCAATGCTCTAACTACTTGTATCATTTCAAAAATTCTCGCCTATTTTTGACTATCTTGACCAACGCTGCTATTACAGCCTAGTTTTGCAAGCTTACTCTTTTATCGAGCTTGATTCGAGACTTATGTTTATTGGGGACGCCCACTAACATATTGTCTAAATCAGAATCAGTGTATTATGGTCTGATCAACTATGATGCATTTGGTTCGCACTTTATTTAATTATCCTACGTGGATTGAGATGTAGATGTCTCTAGGGTCTCATCCACGACTGTTTGACAATTCCTTTTGAATTATACATTCGACTTTGAATCACGTAATTGTATTCAGTGACATCTCTCTTGAACTCTTTATTGTTTGTCTTTCACCGATTAGAAAGACAAAAACTCGTAACTGGTAGGTAGACACATAGTATCTCCATGGCTATGATAGTGGTATACGCAAGCCATGTGACTAGAACCTTGCCTTGATAAAGGGTGCAATTCCTTCTCCTTGCCCTTTGGACATCATCCTCACATCTTAGTCAAATTGCTTATTTAGTTCTAGTTGCCCTAAGAATTATTATCCATTATATAATTTCTGCTTATGTTATCTATATACGAACCTCGAGTTAGTTTCGACCCAAAAGTTTTCCCCAATGGTTTGAATACATATGAAATAGATACTAGGATGTTTGTATTTCTTTTGTTCCCAGATATTTCTTTCATGTTCAATCCTTTATTTTAAGGGTTGTGATTGATAGGACAAATGCTTACGCTCTAGTTCATGGTCAACTTGTTCGAATCTCTAGAAGCTCATGAATATTTTTAGATATAGTTAAAGGAATGTTAGTTGACTCATAATGGCAGAAGAGCAGCGCACTGTCGCCATTTAATTGAATTTTGGAGACTATGGATACACTACAGCCAGCAGCGCACTGGCGAGACACAACCCCTAGAGGTGAAATTAGTTTAAGAAAATATAGGTGAAGGGATATTGCCAAAACTATGGCTAGTGGTCCTCTCTTGATCGTAGATACCCTTGAGCCAATATTGGATAGAGTTAAGAAATGTTCGATTTTGTATCATGTTGAGTTACGAAACCAAGGGTTTACCACAGCCCAATTTTATGGACGAGGCGTAGTCCTCGGTGAAGTAACTTCAGACGTGATTACACGTTAGGGATACCATAGAGGATAGGACAGTGCCCTGTATGTTCTATAAGATCCGAAGCCAATAGTAGTAGAAGTTCTGTGAGGTGGGGTAGCGTGTCTCCCGACCTAGCATTCCGTGGTCCTTGTGATCTAATGACGAGGTAATTGACTGACACTAATAGGTTTACCTAGAATATATAATTTAGAGTTCCATAAACCATTAGTCAACCAAGGCCTTAAGGATAAGAGATAGTAGGATGACTGTATAGGCAAGAACACTATGTAAGGTTTTAATTCTTTCAATGCTCTAACTACTTGTATCATTTCAAAAATTCTCGCCTATTTTTGACTATCTTGACCAACGCTGCTATTACAGCCTAGTTTTACAAGCTTACTCTTTTATCGAGCTTGATTCGAGACTTATGTTTATTGGGGACGCCCACTAACATATTGTCTAAATCAGAATCAGTGTATTATGGTCTGATCAACTATGATGCATTTGGTTTGCACTTTATTTAATTATCCTACGTGGATTGAGATGTAGATGTCTCTAGGGTCTCATCCACGACTGTTTGACAATTCCTTTTGAATTATACATTCGACTTTGAATCACGTAATTGTATTCAGTGACATCTCTCTTGAACTCTTTATTGTTTGTCTTTCACCGATTAGAAAGACAAAAACTCGTAACTGGTAGGTAGACACATAGTATCTCCATGGCTATGATAGTGGTATACGCAAGCCATGTGACTAGAACCTTGTCTTGAGTTACTCATTCTCCTCTCAAACCCTTCCTCGACCGAAGTCACAGTTAGACATGAGATGAGTGGACAATAGGGTAATCATTTACCGTGACACTCATCCCGAGATTGGTTTCCAACAAATATTGCTCTAGTTATGTAAATTTATTATTAATACCTAACTAGTGTTGGAACACCACAGTCACTAGCTTAGCCAATACCAAAGCTTAAATACCCTGTCATATCATGATCTACCAGTTGTCAACAACAATGCATGATCACTACAACTCATGTATACTGTGGTCAAGCATATCATTCTATTTTATCGACCATGTGTCATTTTACACACTCGTTTACCATTTATTGAGGAACGGTCCTTGACTTGACTATATCTATCGTATTTAGTTACACTGTACCTTATTCCCTATTAACAAAGAGTTGAGGTACAGTATCCGGACTTTGTGTACCCTCTAACCTCAATATTCCTAAGACCATGTCCTATTTTTAAGGTGGGTAGACGGTAAGCCCTCTAAAATTTTGGATATACGAGGATTACAGAGTGATTAGAATAACTTCCACTAGGATAATAATTGGTGCCCCGTAGACTCCCACTTTCTATTTTAGATCATTTTGTGTCCCCGGCCGTGCCATTAATATTCGGAGCACGCGGCCAGCTGTTATCTTCCAATAAATTTCATATGTAAGATCTAGACGGGTCCACCTCCATCTAGGTATGTCATGTCCCACTCAAACTCGTCCCCTTGTACTCTATTTTTGGGGTACGACTTTCAGGTTAAAAGGACTAGTTATAACTTTTATCATAATACCGGTATACTTTCCAACTCCCGTTAGGACCTCAACCCTGACCCAATTATTTCAACCCAATATATGGTTGTGATCTACTCGAAGCCCACTATGCACATGCCACTAGAGTGCCACCCAATTGAGGTTTCATGTGCTCCTTAAATACAAGTCACTGAAGGCACATTTTGGGCTTGAGGGACCTAGTTAACCAACTGGACTGGCAACTAGCTCAACCCCTTGGATAGAAAACCTATTCCAGAATACCCGAATCTAGTAGGAATAGTTTTATCATTGGAATCTTGTCCAGCCGATGTAGATTGAAGTCTCAGGTTCATCCAGCCGGCGAGTGATGTCCAAGTAGAGAACTCACTAAGACATAGTAAAATCCATCAAGACATACCACTATAATTGACTATAAAACCGAACCAGTTGAAATGGGTCCCTATACCTACTGTGTAGTCTCCACCTCTTGGAAGGTGTAGTCATTTGTAACCCTTATTCCATCTACCTGGAAGTCGAGATACGATCTTGTATTGGATTTATATTCCTTGTTCATGTGTTTAAACAACCATGGAAAAAGATCACAAAATCGATTTCTCAAATTCCCTTCTATTATGGAACATGGTTTAGTTTAATTTCGAGAACGAAACATCTGTATTGCCCTGACTGCAAGCCCTCTAAGAAACGAAAGCCTCTTCGATTTAGCAGGTGACTGGACTAGAGTAGCACATTTAGCAAATAAGTCAAGGGCTTATAAACTTTCTTTCTGTCTACATCATTGGATACCCTCTACTGCTTTGGGAGCTTAATAATCGCTCCCGATTATTTTCCTAGCTTCCTGTAATTTCTATTGCAGGGAGACGAAGGTCATACTTACTAGAATTCACCAATATTTCTTAGCTACTCGTGTAAATGGATTGCTTGTTAAATTTTGGATTGCTTGATAGGTGAGAGAGGATTATAGATGCCTTGTACGGTAGATATATATTGGTAGAAATTTTAGCAAGTAGTGGGATGATTTTAAAGTTTGAGTGACATGAGATTTGAGGGAGTAGTGTGACCAAAGGTGGGTAGAAGTCCTCGGAGTTTCGTAGTTACAAAATGGCTAGGAGGAGGATATAAACTGTTTTTGGAGAAATTAAAATTCGAGGAGATTAAGGTAATGGTAGATTTCCTTCATGAATTTAAGGAATAGTTACGAATTGGAATTTCGAGGACGAAATTATTTTAAGGTGGGTAGATTTGTAGCTCCCCTTCCCAGAATTTTAAAATATTTTATTATTAATTATTTTGTTACCAATATTATCAAGAATATTTTTATACGATATTAATTTATTATTACTAGTTATATATTATTGACAATAAATGTTATATATATGTACGTGATCATATTTATACAGATAGGCTCTACCTAGGAACGGTGCTTCTGGGATTTATTTAGAAGTTATGGAGTATTGTATGAGTATATATATGAATATATAGATAAGTAAATATATATAAATGGATATAAATAAATAAATATATATATGTAGATGTGAGTGTATATGTGTATATATAAATATATAGGGTATATGTGTATATGTATATAATAAATATATTATCTGTAGATATATACGTGTATATAAATACGTATATGTATAAATACGTATATGTATATGAGTGTATGTTTATGTATATATATATATATATATAAATGTATATATATATATATATATAAATGTATATGTGTATATAGATGTATATGTGATTATACGTATACAAATGTATATGTGTATATATATATATATATATAGATATATATAAATATATAAGAGATAGGAATAAAGAAAGGGAATAAGGAATAATAGCAGTAGTAGTTAAGAGCCAACGTCCAGCACCTACAGCCTGCCCATCCCGAGCCCGGGGCCCCATCCTAAAATAACCCAGACCTTTGTTTTCCCAGTCCATTTCGGATTTGATCCCGACCCTTTGATTAGCTCAGAAGTATATATATATATATATATATAAGGTTTGAAAGCCGAGAGTCAAAACGAGAGATTACTCGAATTTCTTCAAAACCCTAACCCCTCAAACTCGACGCCACCACCACCCTTCCGACCTGGCGCACCACCCTGGCCACGCGCGCCGCCTGGGGGCGGCTACCGCCGGCCGGAACGGCCGCGCGCGCGCGCGCGCGTGCGAAGGAGCGACAGCAGACAGCAGCCGCGGAGGTAACTTCGACCCCGTTTATCTCCGCATACACTTAACCGATTGTCGTCCCATAAATTATTCTGGAAAGCCAACATGACCGACTCTAAATCCCTTCAATTAGAATTAATTGTAGAGCCCTAGGTTGTCAGAGAAATTGACGCAAAGTCGGAGGTAAACCTGTCCAAAAACAGAGCACTAGTGCAGTCCATAAACCCACTTTTGAGGATCGTTTTCGATCAATCCTGTCCTATATTAAAAAATCTATTTGAAGAGACTTTTTAACAACATATAGGGCTTCACATTCCTTTTTGTGGATTCGGAAATCATCGACTACGCGTCGAGAAATCGAATCCCAAAGTTTCCCAAAAACCTGTTTTAAAAACATTGAAATTCATCCACACGACGTGTGTCACGCCAATCCGGACGACGTGGACACGTACCGAAAGGATCGAAAGCTGCGTAACGACTTCGTGGTCGTGTGGGCTTTGACGGAATTCAAATTGGTCGCGTGTGCGCGACGAATTTGATACTTATCCGTCGAAATTCACCGTATCGTGTACTTTGTAAATTTCTTAATTACTTTATACACGCTCGTCAGATCGAGACGAAAATTGTGCCAACAGGACCGTATCGTTTTTCTGGTCCTGTATGCCAAGTTTGGTCCAATTCTGAGACAGTTGAATCATACGTCGTTTTGCGGGCCCCACAGTCCCACTTAACGGGCGATTTTGTGCACGGCCCGCCGAAATCCAACTTTGGACGTACGGTTGGGTTCGTATCGAAAAACTGGATCCGTAGACATATAGTTTAACGACTTTAGAGACCATTCACTCTGGCACGCTTTTCGGTGCAAAGCGGGTCCAACGGCGGACATCGTTTTTGCCCAAAATTATCCTTTTGATCCTGTGTTCAGAATTGGACTTAAGGACAGGTAATCCTAGCTAATTTGACTATTCTGAGAACATTGGTAATGTTTATTTCAGCTTCCGGGGACTGTTGTACGGGTTTTGACTATTGTGGCACATTGAGTAGTTTAGACTGTCGGTTTCACCAACAGAGGACCACAGGCGAGTACAGTTTATTGCCTGCATTTCGATATTGATCTTTACTATATTTCATTGATTAGCCATTGGTTATGTGATTTTTATACTCTATTATAAATTGTTGAGTCGGGAATGAGAAGTACCAAGGATGTGTGATCCGAGCGTAGACCGTGTTTATTTTTATGCAGTAGACCTCGTAGACATTGTTTATTTTCATGCAGTAGACCTCGTAGACAGTGATTATTTTCATGCAGTAGACCTCGTAGACATTGTTTATTTTATGCAGTAGACCTCGTAGACATTGTTTAATTTCTGCAAGTAGACCTCGTAGACAGTGTTTATTTTTTTGCAAGTAGACCTCGTAGACCGTGCGGTGTAGTACCCCAGACCGATCACATATCAAAGGTACTTCTAACGATGGAGAAAGTATATGAGTCTATTTATTTACTATTGGTTTTCTGTCTTTTCTTATGGCTTTACTGTTTATTTTCAAAACTCATGATTGATGTCTAACCTTTGTTTTATAGTCATTTTCTTTATTGAAATTGCATTCAGTGGATTGTGCTCGTTCCATTCCTGACTGGAAACCAATATTTTTCAGGTAGCCGTAGATTCACTTAGCGTGGGAGATAGGGGTACTTGCAGACAAAAGCCTAGAGACTAGCTAGATAGTTGAGTTGTAGTCATTCATTTATTTGTACAAGTTTATATTTTTCTAGAAATGTAAAACTTGTGATCTTTGTAAATTAAATTAATTATGTGAATGAGCATTATTTGTGATTTCGATCTTCATGGACGTGACAGCGTTCCACCGCCGACACTGCGGCGTAGGCTGGCTTGGACACGTCTCGTATCCGTTTTAAAAATTAAAAAAAAGGGTGCGGGTCGTGACAGTCTTCTTGGCCGAGCCGCGTGGGTTTCTTTTATGACCGAGCCGCATGGGGGACCTTCATGATCGAACCGCATAGGTTTCTCTGTACAGGCCGCATGAATTCGTCTAGACTGGCCGCATAAACTAGCCTCGAAGTTGTGAAGATTTTCTTCAGTTCCCTAGGAAGATGTTGATCTTGTGTCAGTCATCATGACTACTTTTCGTCAGGGCTGTCAGTTGTCAGCTGTCAGCCGTCAGAGCATTAATTGTCAGTCGTCAGTGCATTAATTGCGTTTGAATGACGCTGGGTACAGCCGTTCTAAAAAGGCACGTGGCTTTCCTCTGCTGGCCGCATGGAGTCCACTCTGTGATTGAGCCGCATGGGACTCTTTGACCCGCATGTAGCTCCTTGGCCGCATGGATCATTTTTCTTCTCTTTTTCATGCTTCTACAAGACCCCCTTCAAAGTTTTCAATTTACCAAATTGAAATACTTTGAATAAGAAGCATGATTATGCCAGAGCCGCATGGATGTATTCTGTCCTAGGCGCATAGATTTGACCAGCCGCATGATTACCTCAACCGCATAACTCTCTGAGCCGCATGGGCTGTTTTGGCCGCATGAGCTTCTTGCCACGTCTTCCTGTCATGTGTACAAATCTTCTGTAAATCTTCTGCATTTAATGCTCTTGATTTGTTGCAGATTTTAAGAGCCGCTTTCTTGGGCCAGGATCCCAAGAGTCAGGCTATTATTCAGCCGTTTTGCCTCGATGACCGAAGAGTCGGTCATCATATTGTACGCGGATCGAGGCGTTCCTTCCTTGTTTATAAATAGGAACACTTTCGTTCTAAGGAATTTCCTTTGCTCTCTTCGATCTTTCTAACTCCTTTCTCTCCCAAGCACCCATGGCTCCCAAGAAGGCTGCTGCGTCGAAGGCTGCGAAGGGCAAGGCGGTCGCTTCTGCAGTGGCTGCGACGACGAACGTGGCCACTCCTCCGCCGGTCGCTGTTCACTCCGTTCATCCTGATGTTCATCCGCCTATTGCTGGTAAGGGCATTGTCTTAGAACCCTAACTGCCATGGCTCTGCTCCATAATTTATGCACAAGCCGCATGTACGAGTTTCGTCAATATGACCGCATAAGCACTTCGCCCAGGAGGCTGCATGGGCTTGTCATACTCGATCTGAACCGTATATATATTTTCGGTTTGGGCCGCATGAGCGTAGTTCACTTTTGAACCGCATAAGCTCATCTGCTTGTAGCCGCATGAGTCTATCTGTTCGGAGCCGCATGAGTCTGCGTGGACTTTGAACTGCATAGTCTCATCTGAATCTGAGCCGCATCAGCGTCTAGTCTTATCTGTTGAGTCCATGTGAACCATGAACCGCATAGGCCTTTCTGAACCCAAACCGCAGAAGCTTCATAAGCTCATCTGAACTTGATTTTTATGGACTCGTCTGACTTGGAGCCGCATAAGGCTATGATGAACCGAATCGCGTGGACTCATCTGTTTCTGAGCCGCATAAGGCCGTGACGAACCAAACCGCATGGACTCATCTGGTTCTGAGCCGCATGAGGCAGTGACGACCCGAGCTGCATAGGCTCAAATGATCTTTCAAATGCTTCTTGTTTTGACTATCTTTTAATCTTATTTCTTTCGTCTTTCTTCAGTGAATCTGCCAGTAAATCCTGCGGGGAAACTTTTGGTTGGCTCGAATCAACTTGCTTCGGATGTGCGATGGGACGATTTAGTTCGTCAAGTGTCAGAGCAGCTCCTTGTTAATGAGCCCTTGGAGCGATTGAATGTTATCAGGGTTCAATCTTTCCAATTCCTTAGCGACATGATGAGCTCCGGGGAGCCAAATAGGAAGTATCTGAGGCCGGTCTTCCTCTTTGGGGATGCATTGATCATAAAAAACTCCTGTGTGTTGGATATCTCTGAGAGTTAGGATTTTAATCTGGATGGGATGCCGATTCATATCCCCATTATGAAGCCTCATTTTCCTCTTGCGTGGTTCAACATGATCTTATTGTACAGGCAGATGACAGACTCCCTCACTCCAACCAGACCGGGGATGTTTGTTGGTAACATCCGTTACAACAAAACTACTGGGTCAGTACGTGCGATCAAGGATCTGTCCAGTCGATCTGTGATGGGGTTAGCTCCGGGTACCTTTATCAACACACCCGGTCCTAACTTCTCATTTTCTTAGGCTGATACCTTCCTGAGCCAGCTTGCTAGAAAAGGGTCCTATCCTGTTGGCAGATTGGTACTGTCGAGCTGGTTACACCCCATTCCCCCGTGGGCTAACCTAACCTCGTGGATTCTGCGGAACTACGAGGCATTTTTGCGAGAAGTCAATCTTAATGATGCTATCCGGGGTACCAGCCACGGATTGCTCATTAATAAGCCGTTATTCATGGCCCTTCTGGAGATGTATAATCATAGGACAGGAACTTTTTTCACACCTGTAGGGGAGTTGGGGCTCGCTCTTCATGAGATGTATGCTGTCTCCAAGCTTCCCTGGGGAGACGAGCCCTTCGAAGCGTACACTCCAACGAACGAGGAGTTCCAGGATCTAGATCGACGATTCCCAGGCTTCGTCGCTGTGTACCAAGAACTGTTATGTCACCATAGTACCTGTCACCAAACGGCTATCAAGAAAAATAATAGTTCGGAAGGGGACACTCCCCATACCAACTCCTGGGTCTCCTATCTTTTTAAATTCAGTGCTGCTGGCCGAGTTACTTCCCGAGGTCGTCAGACTCCTAGTGAAGTAGAAAGCTTGGTATCGACGGCTAGGAGGTCGAAGTCTAAAGGTGACAAGTTTGGGAGCCAGATTGACTCCTTCAGCTATTTTTATTGTGGTACTCGGCGGCTGTCAGAGAAGGCACTTCTGGCAGGCTTTTTAATGGTGTGGCTGCATAATTGTGTGGTTTCGGGAGGGGCAGGTTCCATCGAGAGGATCGGCCGTCACTTTATTCTTCCCGCCGTGAAGTTGGCCTTTGGGGTCAGGCTGGCTCTTCTTCCCGCTATGGTGTGCAGCATTTATCACGGTCTCCGCGCCTTCTCGTCCAAGGTCATTGCTCGTGACGTGGTGACGGACTTTGAACGTATAGAGCTGCCCTATCATTACCTGCTGGGGTGGCTATTGTTGAATTATCGATCTTTGATGAGGCCTGGGACGGGAGACGGCGTTACGGACGATGACGCTTTTCTTTTCAGACACCGCCATCAGCCTTGGGAATATAGTACCATGTCGGCGTGTCGGAGGATGCTGGCGAGGGTGGACGAATATGATTTCTTCGTGTCCGTTCCCCGTTTTACCGACCAGGAAGTGAGGAGTGTCCATGTTGATCGCGTTGGATCTCCTCATTTCTTACCTGAGAAGATGCGTTTCTGGTTGCGTAACATTCGCCTGGCGCATTTAGTTTATCACAACTGCAACACTGTGTACCTGGAGCCCTACTTGCCCAGTAGGTTTGCCCGTCAATTTGGGTACAGTCAACTATTCCTCGGGCGTCCCAGTTCCAGCCTGGGATTTGAGGGTAGCATCCTTGATGGGATTAGGGCATGGAGTTACTATGACACTTGTCAAACTCGAACTAGTTTCTCCGTTCCTGCAGCAAACGTGCTGGGGGAAATCTTGCATATGGCGGCCTTATACCATGTTACGATAAACCAGCCTCCTATTGATTTTGACCCGAGGACTAGCTTCATCGTGGGCACTCGTTTGGCGGAGAAGGCTGCGATACCGAAGGCGAAGAAGAAAGGGGCGAATAGGGTTCTCGTGCCCGATTTCGAGTCCTTTGACACAGCTGAGGGAAGCAACGAGCGAGACGACGAGGACCCTCTCTCTTCTAGTAGCGGAGCGACGGCGGATCAACCGCCCATCATGGCGGATGAGATGATGACAGACCAACCGTCGGTCGTATTAGATGAGGTGGTAGATCAGTTGCCACATGTATCAGAGGTGGTGAGGGTAGAACCACCGCCTGCCGTGCCTGGTCCCTCGCACAAACGAGACAGGCATGAGTCTACGGACGGGGGAGTAGCCTTTTCCGTAAAGAGAGCTGCGGCCAGACCTCATAGGCTACTTATTACGGAGAGAGGTGAAAATGCTGACGGTGCTCCGGAGGTACGACTATGTTGGAGCTATCTCCTTGTTGTGGCTTTCTTTTTCTTGGAGATATGACCTAATCATTTTTTTGTAGGCGTCTGACGAACCAGGCTCTCCTGAACCGTCTGCTACCCCTAGAGTTGATCCGGCCCTTGCTGCTTTGATTAGCGACATGTGTGCCGCGGTCCTTTCTACGGGGGATATCTCAGCGGCGGCTGGGGGCTCCCAGGTTACTGAGGACTCGGTCCGGGGTGACGAAGGTTTCCTCGGGCCTGTCTCTGAGATTGCTAAATTTCAGCAAGGCGACGTCGATCTCATCGCATCCCCTCCCGAGGGTGCAGGGGCGGAGGAGTCTATTATATCCGACTCGGAGGCCGCTGGTGGAGAGGTTGTGGTGGCCGTAGGCGAACCTCAGCCTCCACACTCTTCCGCTGGTAAGATAAGCCAAATATTGACTAGTGAGGGAGCTTATTTGCTCTATCAACATATCCTCCCGGTCAAATTGATTCATGGTTGTCTTGGCCCTACAGGTCCTGACCCTTTACTTCCCACAGCGGATGTTCTTGGGAAAGGCTCGGCCTGCCGCAATCCTGGGGAAAGGAGCGTTTCCTCTCCTTCTTCGACTCATGTCGAGGGGCCTCCTGTCAGCTCTGGGCGGATTGGAGTGGTCTTGTTCCGGGTCTGATGGTCTGTGTCTCAGCCTCTGCTGCTCATACGGCTTCAGATACTGACTTTTCGGCCCTGCCGAGCATTCAAGTTCTGCGGGCTGCTGAAGAGGAGTTGGCCGCTGTTCAGGCGTCCTTCCGTACGGAATTTGTTTTCCTCATGGCAGGGGCGGCAGATTCTGTCTCGTCTTCTTCAGTGTTGCCAGCTACACTACCGTTGACGCCGGCTTCTTCGGAGGCTCTGGACGAGGTGTCGCAGGATGTGGTCGACAGCTTCTACCGCCATTTAAAGAGGGGCGTAGATGCTGCCGTAGAATGGGGGACCCTTTTTTCTCTGTCCCTACGGTGCGCTCGGGGTCAGATTGAGACTTTGAAGACTCTTTCTGGCGGGGTGGGGTTGGCTGCGCTCCTGGAGCCCAAGTTGGCAGAGGCTGATCAGCTCGTGACCCGATTGCTGGTGTTACGGCAAGATGACTTGCCTGCTGCGATTGAACGGGAGCAAGGCTTCCTTATTGCTGCTCGGGATAGGATAAAGCTTGTTCGAGACACTGCCGGGCCAGTTGTGAAGGGGGACCTTGATAAGCTTTCCGCTTCGTATGACAGGCTGGGTCGTCGAAGTCAAGCTTGTAGGACTCGGGAAGAGGCTGCTTCTCGTGGAATTGCTGACACGAAGGAGCGGATTCTCGCACTTCAGAAGGAATTGGCCTTCCTAGAGTCGGAGCTGAGGGCTGCTCATGCAGAACAGGAGTCAATTATTCAGGAGGCCGAGAAGGTTTCTCGATCTTTTGTTAACCTGGAGTGGGCTTTCAAGAAATTTAAGGACAACTGGCAAGCTCACGCTCATCTGAAGGACGAGACGGCACTGACCCAAGAGGCAGAGCGTCGAGCTAAACAGAGGTTTGAGCGGTCGGTTGCCTTGCTGACGGACCGTCTCATGACGCTATGTGCCCCGGAACAGTGATCGGTTTTCTGTTTTCTTTTGCTCCTTTTCTCCTTCTTTTTTTTTCTTTTTTTTTGTCAAGGGATATGATCCCAGATGATGTAGTACTTTGAATTTTGAATAAATGAGCATGTTTCGACTCATCTTCTCTTTCTTGTACTTGTGGTATTTGTAGAATTGGACCTGCTGGAGGATTATGTGTGGACCTGTTACCCTGGGCGTACCTTGGTTTTAGGTACAGATAACAAGTTTGGTCAGGATATCCGAAACAGCCATGGCAAAGTGGTCATGGGTGCTCTCGGTATTGGGAATAAGAATGTCGTAGAGCAGCTGGGCTCCCGGAGCATGATGAGATGGTGGATTTATGCTAAGAATTTTAGCAGAGGATATTTGTGGGCCTATTATCCTTGGCGTACCCTGGTTTAGGATACGGATAATAGGATGAAAAGAAACCAACATATTTGCTCAGAGGTTATGAGGACATGGCAAGCATAAGGGTTTTATCGTAAAATCTTCCTGCTCAGAGGTAATGAGGACATGGCAGGAGTGACTTCTTGAAGGATATTTGTGGTCAAAAGAGGACACTTATGGTCAACAGAGGACATTTATGGACCTATTATCCTTGTCGTACTCCGGTTGTGGGTACAGATAATAGGTTGAAAGGGGACCGACATACTTACTCAGAGGTGGTGAGGACATAGCAAGTATGAAGGTTTCTTCTACGGAGCCTTCCCACGCAGAGGTAATGAGGACGTGGCAGGAGTGGGCTCAATGAAGAGGGGGTACATAAAACGACTCAGAGGTAATGAGGACATGGAAGTTCTATGTAGGGGTGATTTGTTTTTGGCGGAAGTGAAACGACTCAGAGGTAATGAGGACATGGCCATTTTAGAAATTTGTGGATCGCTTACCCTTTTTTGTGCACTAGAAGTGCGGGTATTGGATCATGGGGGAGGATCTCCTCCAGGAAGGAAGTTCAGAGGTATGATCATACATAACTTTCTATCTGAAAGAGTGACCGGAATGTGAGTTCAGAGGCACCAGCAGGTACATGACTCGATAATTTGGATTGATGTGAATGTGAGTTCAGTGGCACGAGAGAGTGCATGACTCGGGAATCTGGAGAATGGAGAGTGTGAGTTCAGCGGTACCAGCGAATACGTGACTCAATAATCTAGAAAATTATGAGGGTGAGTTCAGTGGTACCAGCGGGTACGTGACTCGAAAATCTGGAAAATTATGAGGGTGAGTTCAGTGGTACCAGCGGGTACGTGACTCGATGTATGGAAAATATGGGAATGAGTTCAGAGGTGCCAGCGGGTACATGACTTGATGTATGGAACCAGAATATAAGTTCAGAGATACGGGGAGGTACATAACTCGACACTCTGAGATCTCTCGAGGATTTTGTTTCAGACATAATACTTCTTTAGGAACTTGCCATTGATGGACAACATGAGTAAGTCTCCATTTTGCTTTGCGAGGCGGTAGGCGCCGTTGGAGAATACGTCTTCAATGATGAACGGGCCTTCCTATTTTGGTTGGAATTTACCGGCGATTTTATGCATCATAACCATCGGCCTCCGAACCGCCAGAACGAGATCGCCTACTTGGAATGTTCTGACCTTGACCTTCTTGTTGAAAGCTCCGAAGATTCTGGCCTGATATAGTTTGATTTGCTGTTGAGCTAACAGGCGTTTCTCGTCTAGGGCCTCCAATTTCTGTAGTCGGCGATGGTGGTTTTCGTCTGTCGCCAACTGATGTGTGAGGGCGACGTGGAGTGAGGGGATCTGAGTCTCTAATGGGAGGACTGCCTCACTGCCGTATACCAGGAAAAATGGTGTATTCCCGGTGGCTGTTCGAACTGTGGTACGATACGCCCATAAGCATTCGCCGAGCTTCTCGTTCCCATCGCGCTTGTTGGATGACACGAATTTCTTGAGTAGCTTGATTATGGTTTTGTTGAATGCTTCGGCCAACCCATTGGCTGCTGGGTTGTAGGGTGTCGAAGCAATATTCTGAATTCGGTGCTTGTCGCAGAACCGATAAAATGTGTGGCTTACGAACTGTGGCCCATTGTCGTGAATGATCCTTCGGGGCAGTCCAAAGCGGTAGATGACATGATGCTTAAGGAAGCTGATCACGTTTGAAGTTTTCACCTCTGCCAATGGGATGGCTTTCGACCATTTGGAGGAGTAATCGGTGATTGCGAGTATGAATCGGTGTCCTCTGGACGAAGGCGGGGTAATTGGGCCGACGATGTCCATACCCCATGCTTCAAATGGCCAGGAGGCCACAGTCGGATGTAGGAATTCAGATGGCTGGTGGATGAAGTCGGCATGGATTTGGCAGGCTTTGCACTTTCGTGAATAATCTATTGCGTCTGCCACCATCGTGGGCCAGTAATAGCCCATTCGGGCCAGGTTGATGGGCTCCGCAAACACCATCATGGGCCTCGCGTACGGCTTCTTTGGCTTCTGCATTTAATAGACACCGAAGCAGTAACCCATCATAGGATCGGCGATACAGCATCTTCGTCTCCGTATCATAGAAAAATCTGAGAGAACGTCTTCTGATAGAAGTAGCTTCCTTCGGATTCTCTGGCAGGATGTCGTAGACGACAAAGTCAATGAACGGCTGTCTCCAGTCTGGGATATCATCAATCGTCTGAGCGGAATAACTCGCCACGAATTGAACGTTGTTCTTGGGGCAGACCAGTTCGTGGCCTACTATGTCTACCGATTGACGAGTATGATTTGGCACTGCTAGGGAAGCAGCCAGACCTGCTAAGGCATCAGCTTCAATATTTCGAAGTCTGGGGACATGTTCGATGAAGAACCCCTCGAACGACGAGAGGATGTCGATTGCTATTTGGTGATAGGGAATCATGTCTTCGTGGCGAACTTCGTATGAGCCTCGGATTTGATTGACGATTAACTGAGAATCGCCGTATGCTTCAAGATATTCTACCCCCAGCTCTCTTGCAAGTTGGAGGCCAATGACCAGAGCGTTGTACTCGGCCACATTATTAGAGCAGGGTTCCGTGAGAGAGTAAGCGCGGTTGATCACCAATTCGGTAGAGGAAACCAGTACCACTCCAACTCCGACAACGATGTTGCCCTTAGGTCCAGTTCTCGAAGCGTCGTCGAAGAACATTCGTCCTATATAATCGTGAGAGGTTGCATGCGAGTCGGCGACCTCATCTGGGACTTCTTCATATATTCTGGACGACTTCGATCCCGGGTGGGCTGCCAAAAAGTCTGCCAGGGCTTGACCTTTGACCGTCTTTTGTGGGACAAAGATCATGTGATATGGTGATAGCAATATCGCCCAGGTAGCGAGGCGAGAGCTGAGTGCCCCAGGTTTGGTCATGAGGACCCTGAGGGGGTTGATCCGCGATATCACGTGGATGGTTTGTCCCGTGACGTAGTATCGCGTCTTCTGGATGGCGAACACGAGAGCAAGGCATTCCTTCTCTACAGCCGTGTACCGATATTCTGGCCCAATCATCTTTCGACTGAGGTAGTATATAGCTTGTTCGTCGCCCGCATCATTGTTCTGTGCCCACAGAGCACCAAGAGAATGTTCCATCGCTCGCACATAAAGTAGGAATAGCTTTCCGGCAACAGGAGCTACCAGGACCGGAGGGTTCGACAAATATTCTTTGATGCTGTCGAAAGTGCACTGGCATTCCTCATACCATACGAAAGAGGCTCCCTTCTTCATAAGATGGGTGAATGGTTGACATCGTCCAGAAAGATTAGAGATGAATCTCTTGATGTAAGCTAGCCTGCCTTGGAGGCCTCGGAGTTCGCGAAGATTTCTCGGGGGACCCATCTCCATGATTGCCTTTGTTTTCTCGGGGTCGATGTGAATGCCCTGAGAAGTGATGACGAAACCCAGGAATTTCCCGCTGGAGACACCCAAGAATAATTTCGTAGGGTTCATCTTTAAGTTGTGTGCTCGCATTAGGTCGAACACTGTCCTGAGATCTTGCAGATGATCTTCCTTCGAACAGCTTTTGACGGTGATGTCGTCGACGTAGCACTCCACTGTTTTGCATAAATGGCCTCTAAAGATGACGCTCATAGCTCTCTGGTAAGTGGCGCCAGCATTCCTTAAACTGAAAGGCATAACGGTGTAGCAATATGTACCAATTGGTGTTCGAAATGATGTATGCTTCTCGTCGTCAGAGAACATCTTGATCTGGTTGTATCCTGAGAAGCCATCCATGAAGGACATACGTTCGAAGCTGCAGGTGTTGTCGATCATAATATCTGTAATAGGGAGAGGGAATTCATCTTTAGGGCATGCCTCATTCAGATTCCGAAAGTCAATACATATTCGGATCTTCCCGTTCTTCTTGAGAACTGGTACGATGTTGGCTACCCAGTCTGGATGCTGCTCTTCGCGAATGAAGCCGCTGGCTATCAGTTTGTTGACCTCGACTTCAATAGCATTCATGATATCGGGGCAAAATCGTCGTTGCTGTTGATTGACAGGTTTTGCATCCGGACGAATATTGAGTTTGTGGAGTGCTATCTCGGGGTCCAATCCTGGCATATCTTCATAGCTCC
This sequence comes from Iris pallida, assembly GCA_029216955.1. NCBI lineage: Eukaryota > Viridiplantae > Streptophyta > Magnoliopsida > Asparagales > Iridaceae > Iris > Iris pallida. The sequence goes on along the minus strand of JANAVB010006397.1, from coordinate 10,237,158 downwards.
AAGCGAACACATCGATATACTCCTTGATGAGTTGGAGCAGCGACTCTCGCTCTTCATCCGTCAGGCTCTGGCTGATGAAGATTGGTTTTGGGGAGGCTTCATCACCAAGATTAACTTGTATGACCTCATCTTCAGTGGGAGGTTCTCTTTGCTCGAAAGGCTTCTCCCATTGTTCATCTAGCTGTTGTGTCCATTGTTCTAGCTCAAGAAGTTTGGGGATGTCTTCGTCTTCTTCATAAGCGTCGACGAATGCCATATTGACTGACAAGACTTGTCTGAATACATCTCCGATGCTGGTATCAGAGTCAGAAGTTGGTGATCCGGTCGAATATGAATGCCAGTCACATTCTTCATCTGAACTTTTGGGGGTCGTCGTGGGTGTCACATACTCTAATCTACATCGAGTCTTGCTATAGTAGTCCCGTAGTTTGCCAGCCGGGACCGGGGGCTTCAAAGGTAATCGTCCAGTACCGTAATTCAAGCCCGGCGTCGTTTCCAGGTCATACCCCTTTTTCTGCATGAGATATTTAGATTGGGGGCTATAAAGATACAGAGGTAGTCTCCCGGCATCCGATCCAAGGTTGACTTCTTCTATGGTGAAGGGATGCGGATCGTCCTTCCGGCCGAAGATGATTGGATGGTCCCCTCCCTCGATTATTCGGAAAGCGTCTTCTGCTGGAGTAAGCTGGATTGTGGTGTAGACATTTGTCACCTGTGTGTGTAGGTGAGTGCCTATACCGTGTTCCATAGCGTATATTGTACAAAGCTTATTAAGCTCGAGGTAGTTCAAAGATAGCCCTTTATTGATGAAGTAAGGTATCTTTTCTAGGGGTATTACATCATCTGCGGAGGAAACATCGGTGTGGGCGGCCACATACTTGGCTAACTCTGGTTCCTCTTCGGCTACCCCATGTGTGAATGAAGACTGAGAGGACGTCCTGGGGAGCTTGATCGTCAGCGGTTCAGCTGATGGAGTTGAGCGTGGGGTTGTTAGCAGACTAGCAACCCCCAGTTTGGTACTCGATGTGGGGCAAGGAGTGGCTGGTTCGCTAGAAGTGTCAGACCTCGCATCGGGGTGATGACCCTTCTTGGGAAGGCGTATCGTCAGTGGCTTATCGGAGGGATTGAGCTTCTCCGTTTGGGACTGACCGACTCTCGGCAGTCTGATTGTTAGTGGCCCCGTTGTGGATCTTGGCACTTGGCCAGACCTTGGCAGCCGGATTTTCATCTGCTCTTCTTGTGCCGAGAGGCTGATTGCGTCCTTACGCAGAGTGGCGGTAAGGGGTGCACACCTGCCCGGTTTGCGAGCTTGGAGGTGGATCGTCAGAGGCTCTTCTGATCCTATGGCTGTCTCGGTACTAGCTTGTACATCTCCTTCACCAAGATGCTTCTTCGATTTTTTGTATAGGCAGGAGTCTGAGTAGTAAGATTCGACCCCTTTGAAGGGATCGATATCAGCAAATTCCGTCCTCACGAAGCCGTGTTTGTCGACATATTTGAAGCACTGGTGCAGCGTGGAAGACACGATCATATAATCGTGTATCCACGGGCGCCCCAAGAGGATGTTGTAAGAAGTGTCTGTATCGATGACGTAGCAGGTGACTTCGGATTGGAGGTCGCCAATTTGACACTTCAGACGAATCTTCCCAATAGGGTAGCTCATGCCCGAATTGAACCCGCTGATGGCGGTGCTTGTAGGCGTCAGGCGATGCATTGGGATGCGGAGATGATGTAGCAGACCCTTCGGGATAATGCTTATGGAAGAGCCAGGATCAATGTGCATCCGATCTACCTTTACGTCGTCGATGTATCCAGTGTAGTATAATGGACGATCGTACAGATTAGTTTTGATGAGCATGTCCTGCGAAGTGAAGACGATGTTGGGCATTGCTCCCGTACAGGCGCTGTCTTGGAGATCCACAGGTGAGTCCTCCCCGGTGAGGTTGGATTGAGCCAGATAGGCATCGGCATTTTGGAGTGCTTCGCTCAATGCAATACGAACGTCCTTGGAGAGCCTTAGGAGTTCGTACAGTGACAACTTGGCCGGTGTGTTAGCCAATTGTGCTAAGATGTCAAAGTTGTAGGGCCTCTCTAGCCCTTGGGCTGCCTCTTTTCGGAGGGATTTGTCGAAGCGAGTCTCCCTCGGCCTAGGCTTGTCGATCGTCGAAGGCTGAGCCGGTCCCGGAGCATCAGTTGTAGTGGGTTGATGATTTTCAGCGAGATTGTCAACCACAGGTTGGGATTGCGCTTCGAACCGCGTGACGACGGCTGTAGCTTCCTCGATGTTTGCCGAGATTGTGTGGCAGGTCCTGACTTTTCCACTTTTCTTCTTGTAGGTGGAAAATGGTGTGGGCTGAGTCACTTCGGATACCAAGTCTGGATGGATCCACATGACCTCCCCTCGTGATGTGGTGAAGGGTACTAGACCAGCAGCCTGATCTCGGGGAGGTGAAAGATTGGTAATCTCCATTGTCGCCAGAGGGATGGGGACCACCCCGTCTTGAGTTTCCATCGGAGGGAAGCTGTCGAATTGTACGGACACCATATTGGCTGCCACGGTTACCTCTTCGAAATCGATAGCCAGAGCGTTCGAATCGATAAGGTTTTGGATGTACCATTTCAGCTGGTAGCAGTCGTGTGTAGCATGATAGACATAGCGATGATAATGGCAGTACTTTGGGTTCTCTATCTCTGTCGGCCGCGGTTCCCGTCTTGGTGGAGGAAGCTGAATTCTGTCCCCTTGTATGAGCATGTCCAAAATGGGCTTGATGTGACCGTCTTCGAATGAGTAAGTGATTTGCGGCCATTGTTTGTCTGCTAGCTTTGGCTCAGGTTTTTGTGCTGTATCGGCCACCATAGCTAATTTCCCTTGCTGTCCCGATTGTTGGAGGGGCTAACCCTATTGTTATTATTGGGACGCTTGCCCTTGTTCTCTCCGTCCGAGATGTGCAATTCCAGCTGGCGAGCCTTCTTCAATCGTTCTTCGGTGCTTGTGGCCCTGATGATGAACGTCTTCCAGTCCTTGAATTGACTTTCTCCCATCCAGAGACTGATGGTTGGTAGGAGTCTCTTTTGGCAAATTTCAATCAAGGAGGAATATGGATTTCCAGAAGGTAGCTTCATGGCGGTTTGGCAGAACCGTTCGATGTAGTTCCTTGTGAGCTCTTTCTCCCCTTGGACAACGTCCATGAGGGTGGACATGGTGATGTCCTGCCCTACTTCGTAGAATCTCTCCAAGAACATACGTTTGAAGCCGGTGAAGGAGTGGATGCAGTTGTCCGGCAGGTTACGATACCAGTCGAAGGCGACTCCTTCCAATGCCCCGATGAATAATCGTATCAGAATGGCATCGTCATGGGGCAGATGGTCGGTGGTGACCTCGAAGTAAGTGATGTATCGACTTGCCGAGGTCTTGCCATCATAAGGATTGATATTGAACGGCTTATATCTTGGTGGGAATGGAACATCCCTCCATGCAGCAGGGTATGGTTGCCGTATTCTGAGGTCTTGAGAGTTTTCTCGAGCGTGGAACATGGCTCGGAGCTCCTGGACCTCTCTTCTCGCTTCGCGTGCTTCGTCCACGACGGTGGGGGCCGTTGTTTCCGGGGGATTGTTGCCCGGGTTTGGCGCTGCTGAATTCGAGTCCGCATTGACCGCGGGACTCGCGCTTGTTTGGCCAGGCGTCCCTCCTTGCAGAGTTGGAAGGGCCACTTTAATCTCGTCTACAGAATTGACCAAAGCAAGTAATATGGCTTCGAGACTATCGATGCGCTGGCGATCACTGGAACCACCTTGGTTGCTGTCTGTCATGAATACCGTCTTCTTATGAGGAGAGATAGACGGAGCGATGGAAGAAGCGCCCTCCGAATCGTACCCGTGTAGTGAGAAGTCATCGGGGTATGTGGGTATGTTCCCTTCTGATTCAGACTCGGAAGGAACAGTACCCCCAGCCTCCGAGTTCGCCTCGTCTTGGGAGTTGTGGATGTCGTCGGGGACGTCGAGGTTTGTTGTATCTGATGAGAGAGTTGTCTCCCCTGGCTCATCTTCTTGGAACATCAGATTGCTGTGGAGGCTCGGAGGGGTGCTACCCCCAGCCCCAGCAACCCCCTGCGTTATGGACGATGAGTCTCCCACTGTAGCAGATTTCGTCTTAGAGCGAGTACCTTGGAAAACTCCAGTGGTGGGCACCCGCTTAGACGACAATCTTTTAGTCGCAAAGGTTGAGATCTTCGGGCTGGGAACATTCATCTTCTTCCCCCTTCCATCAGCGGGGACTTTCCGAGCAGAGTTGCAGGAGACGACGGGTAGTACCTCGTCTTCTGAAGATGTCTGTTGCAGTCTTTGAAAAACAGACTGCCGGTCTTCTAATCGTCGTGCTTTTGCAGCAGCAGTTGACGATGACTTGGGTGCAGTAACGTCCGTGGGAGGACTCTTTGCATCCCGATGCATCTTCTCTTTCCTTGCGTTTGTGGAGGATGGTCTCACGCAAGTCACTTGCTTTGCTGGCTTGGGAATTCCGGGCACGCGAGTGTGTAGGCCTTCCGCCTGCTCCCTGATTCGAAGGTAGCTCGCATACTTGCCTTCGCTCGTTACTGGGAGATGCTTGATGACTATCCCGTCCATTGGCCACAGGGGGCATGGTACGAGAAGCCTTATACAACTTTCCATTAGAGGCCCGTGTGACAATCAGCGGGATGCTCCGATAGTCAGAGGTTGGGATAGCTGACTAGGCTTGGTGGGCTCGCGCTGCCCTAGACTTCGTCCTTTTAGCACTTACGGGTGCGTAATAGGAAGAGTCCAAGTTGGATACCACAGAGTCTGGCCTATCATCCAGAGAACCATCAGGGTTAGGACCGCAAGAGAGACGGTCGAAGACTGATCGAGAGAAGCGTGGAACAGACGCTATGCGGCTAGGATTGGAAACCGTGCAGGCTGTCTGCATGCGACTGTCTTTAGTTGACGGATTAATTGTTCTTGTGAGACTAGGAGTCATGACCGTGCAGGCGGGCCGCATGCGGTTGGCAACTGTGGCCGCATAGATTTTCTGCAAGTGATTGACTTCAGTAGCTGCATAAGTTTTATCCATGCGGTTGGCAACTGTAGCCACATAAGCTATGCGGCTGACAGATGTGGCCTCGTGAGTTTTCTTCCTGCGGCTGGTGGATGTAACCGCATAGGCTTTCTCCATGCGGCTAGAACCCTTATGCGGCTCAGATCGCATAGAGTTCCTCTTTGCCCCTGCAAGTCCAGCATCATAATATTTTCTTCTGTCGGACTTGGGGACAGCAGAGTCGTCTATGATCTGAAGTGGGGCCGCGGAAGAGTCTTCTCCGCCTTCTTGAGCAACAGAGGGTATCTCTGCAAGAGCTTCAGTAGGAACGAAGGATCGTGGTCTCCACTCCTTGCGGGCCTTCTTTGTGCGGGCTCGCTTCTGGACCGGGCCAGCGCTCTTGTCGGAGAGCATTTCTTCGAACGCCTGTTGGTCAAACCGGGCGACCATCTTCTGTTACGTGGAGCCAAGCTTGGATGCATCCGATTGCGTCACCAACTCCTCAGCCGTGGACAAGTTTGTCCCCAGCAGAGTCGCCATCGTGTTTGCCATGAAATATAAAAGAGCAGAATAATTATCGGAGGACTGGACTTTTACTTCACGTTACAAACTCGCTTGTACAAAAAAGCCTAGGGACGAAAGCCTAGGTACAGCAATCTAAGTACAATTGTTTATTTTAGATTCTGGGGGGTGATGATAGAGGCTCGGGAAAGCGACGGCAGCTATGCCTTACTCCTTGGACGATCGGACGTAGCCTTGGCTTCTGTGACGAGATGGTTGGCGTTGATGAAAAAATGCTCTTCCTGTTCTCCTCGTATTGCTCTTCTGTCTTCTCTCTCTGGATTGATATCTGTGGATTTTTCTCTCTGATTATTGGGGGAGTATCTCTCTGTATGTGCGTATCTCTCTCTGTGTATGTCTTCTTTGCAAGGGAATGGCACCCTGCTATTTATAATAGTGGGGAGCATCATTAGGGTTTGCAATGATTGCCCATTCTCAAAGTGGCAGCGGCCTGATAAGTGATTAATCTGGGCCATTAATCTTGAGCGTGAAGGATCTGGGCCATTAATGAGGATTATGCCAAATCATGTCAGTCATTAATGTTGATTGCAATAAATCCCCATCATGATGATTTGCTGATATCCGCAAATCTGAATGAATCAATTTAATTCATTCTCTTGTCACGTGTCCCAAATCATTGGGATCTGACCCAAAATTTGATTATCTTTAGGATACGTATTCTGTCATCATTGTTGAGCCGCATGAGGAGCGTTCATATTTGGGCCGCATGAAGGTCGTCATGACCGAGCTGCATGAAAGGTTTCATGACCGAGCCGCATGAATAGTCTCTATACTCGAACCGCATGAAGGTCATCATGACCGAGCCGCATGAATATGTTCATGACCGAGCCGCATGGGGGTCTTCATGGCCGAGCTATATGAGAGTCTTCATGGCCGAGCCGCATGGGTTTCTTTCATGACCGAGCCGCATGGGGGACCTTCATGATCGAACCGCATAGGTTTCTCTGCACAGGCCGCATGAACTCGTCTAGACTGGCCGCATAAACTAGCCTCGAAGTTGTGAAGATTTTCTTCAGTTCCCTAGGAAGATGTTGCTCTTGTGTCAGTCATCATGACTACTTTTCGTCAGGGCTGTCAGTTGTCAGCTGTCAGCCGTCAGAGCATTAATTGTCAGCCGTCAGGGCATTAATTGCGTTTGAATGACGCTGGGTACAGCCGTTCTAAAAAGGCACGTGGCTTTCCTCTGCTGGCCGCATGGAGTCCACTCTGTGATTGAGCCGCATGGGACTCTTTGAGCCGCATGTGGCTCCTTGGCCTCATGGATCATTTTTCTTCTCTTTTTCATGCTTCTACAGCAAGATACCTTGCCACCGCTGTTTATTTATTTAGCTCATATTTCATGCATTATTCATTATTTTTTTTATGTAAAATAAACTGTGATACATGGCATAACTTGTTAGAACTTACTGTTCAGTTATATTTCCTGCTATGTATTACTTTCTTACCCATTAAACTTAGAGTTAAGGGACCACCCTTTGTGTGTTGCATTCATAGGACTTGACACATTTGTACCACGTGTTGTGAGTCACATATAGAACTCGAACATGCGTGACTGGCTGGCCACCAGTACGTATAAGCCGTGCGATAGGATTAACCGCTAATAGACATTGCATGCTTAGTTTGACTTAGCGGTTAATAGGAGTTATGTGTTGCGGATACAACATAGTAGGCATTGGGCGGAGAGTACATATCCTTAGCGTATGGGCTACTCTACACATTTCCCTTGTGACCGTACGCTCCACTGGAGATGCGGGTTGACGACCCCTTATTACTGCTGGCCACTGTCGTTTGTGGAACGGTTATGTCTGAGGCCCCTGGTGCCCCAAGGGGGGACTATGCCGATCCTATTTTTAGCCAGGGCCCATGCGTTGGCGGGATGTACTTAAACTGCATTCACATAGAATGGTAGGCTACCCTTATCCGTTAGGTACGAGTACTCTTGGTTTGGGTATTTGTATCTGACCGTGGCTTAGAACAATAACTTGTCGCGGAATAGTTTGCCACATCTTGTCCTTGTTTGGTTGTAGGTGTGGCCTACTACTCTGATGAGAAGGTATTGAACCTTGTTGGGGTCCGAATACCATATTGGATTTATAGCATGGAAAGATACGTCACCGTGAATTAGTTTACCATCTCCTGTCCTTGTTTGATTGGGGGGATGGTAAGCTAGTTCAGTAGGTGTGTATTGGACCATGTTATAATTCAATTAACTTATTTATTTGAGCAATATTTATTCAGTTATGTGGCATGTTCTTTTTGTATCTTGTTACGTTCCTCTGAGGACCTGGTGATCTCTCCAGGTATAGGTGTACAGGACTTTCCGTAGGAGTATGGTTCCGCTATAGACTCATCCTTCACGTTCGAGCGAGTTGTACCTTCTGATCACAGCTGTCCCTATTGGGTCGAGGAGCCTATTTAGTCATCATTTCTTATTTTATTTATCTTAGAGGTTGGACTCTATTTTCTTTCAGTTTATTCTAGTGTCGGTAGTGGATTTGTCTCCGCCCGGTCAGCAGCTATATTTTGATATTTACTTTGATTCATGAGATACCATTTTCTTTATATTCTGTGGATGAGATTTAGCTTTTACCTGTGACTTTCTGTTATTATTATTCACAAAACAGCTTATGTGTATATTCGAGATTTCCATATATTGGAGTATATCTCGTATATATGCAGCTAGCATGCTTCGTTCCTAGTCCTATGTATTTTGGGACTGGTGCATTACATATTTTTGTGGTGGCCCATGCAGGTCTAGATAAATTGTTTGGTTACCTTACCGTACCAAGCAAGCCTGCGTATAGGATTAGAAATTTAGGATCTCATCCACATATATGATATTTTATCTCGCCTTCAATTCGAACTCCCAACTGTCTATCTTGACTGCTTCTTGCTTGAATTATTCTTCCGTAAACCCTTATCCCACTATCGTGCGTACTAGGTCGTCATGTTCCATCATTCAATCACACCACTAGTTCAACTCTTATAAGTTGGGTAGGAAGCCTCACAACCTGAATTCCTTTGACTTTAACCAAGACCTAGACAAGAAGACAGTAGGACGACTGCAGAGGCACGAACACCGGACATGAATTAGATTCTTAAGTAGCGTAAACTACTTATATTTTCTTTCATCATTATCTTGCGTATTTGTAATTGGACTACCTTGACTAATGTTGCTATTTATAGCCTAGTTTTGCGAGCTTACTCTCTCATCGAGCTTGTTCAGGACATATATTTTATGGTGGACGTCGACTGATACGTTGTCTTATCAGAACCTGTGTATTGTGCTCTGATCAACTCTAGTGCAATTGGTTCGCCTTTCGTACAATTTTACGTGGATTGAGATATGGTTAGCTTAACATATTTGCCCTCTAGGATCTCATCCACTAGTTGTTGACATTTTAAATTCTTTATTAAACTCTCTTTCAATTGCTTGACTCAAAACTTATCTGAATCTATTCTAATATTGCCCTTATCTTCGTGCCAGCAATATGAATCTACACAGCGGACACGCCCCTACCCTAGCCATCACATCTGGTGATGCAACTTCCCAGGAAGAACAAGTTTCCCCAATGACCCCAGTGACTCCGTATCTGCTAGAGCCACAACAGAATACCACGAACCCGTCGACGGTACAACAGGAAGCCCAAGTGCCCCCAGTCAGCTAGGTTGAGCAAACTACTGCAGTACCACCAGGGGAGACTGCACCATCCCCATTGCCTCAACAGTTTTCACCACAGCTCGGACCCCAACTGCCTCCACTTCCGACTGATACGGACCCAACCATCCAGTTCATGTATGTTATGCTCCAATCTTAGTGGCAGCAGATGGAAATATTGAGGCAGAGCATGATGGCCTACCTAGCTAGACCTCTACCACCAGCCCCGGTACTAAATCCAGCACCAGCTCCACAACCTTATCTGGGCTCCATTAAGGATTTCATCGACATGGGGCCTAAGAATTTTAAGGGTACCGAGAGTCCCTTAGAAGTTTCCACCTGGCTTATCAGTACCGAGAAATACTTGAGGGCATCCCAGTTGCCAGCACATGATTGGATGACAGCAGTGGACTTACTCTTAGAAGACAATGCTCACCACTGGTGGAAGGCTGAAGAAAGACGACTGGGCACTAGGATCACATGGAAGGAATTTTATGACCTCTTCTATGAGAGATTTTTCCCCATCCATGTTCGAGACGCTCTCTACGACCAGTTCCTTCATCTAAAGCAAGGGAACATGTCAGTAGATGAGTACGATGCGGAGTTCAGCCGCCTGAGTAAATTTGGTGTGTCGTTGATACCGACGGAGCAGGAGAGAGCGAGGAGATTCCATCAAGGGCTTTCACCAGAGCTCAAGCCTTACACTACCACACAGTCTCGAGTCTCTCATACAGCTGTTTTAGAGGAAGCACGTAGCCAGGAGCTCCTCCGTAAGGAGGCACAGCATGACCAGAGGCGTTCTACCGCAATGCACAGACCAGTTAGAGTTAACCCGAGAGGACCTATCAGACGTCCCATGGCATATCAGCAGAAGAGAGCAGGGCCCAACCAGGCTCGAGAGAAGCCTATTTGCCATTTTTGTGGAAGACAAGGGCACATTCAGAGAGATTGCCGCATTCGGTTGGGCCAGTGCTTAGGATGTGGGTCGGAGCAACACAAGGTCAAAGATTGTCCTGGACGACATGACTTAGCACCGCATCAGCAGACCCAAGGACCAACACTACTTGCTTTACCACTAGCTCAGCAGCAGATGCCAAGACCCCTAGCACCGAGAATGGGAGCACCACAAGGATATCAGCGGGGACCACCCCTACCTGACCATGCAGCTCATATTAGGCAGGAGATGAATAGACAAAGGCATGGGCAAGCACTTACCATGGAGGCGATAGACACCCATCCTGAGATTGAGAATCTAGCAGGTATTACCCTAGTTATACCATTGTGTTATTAGTCATGACATGTTACCAAAACCACACCTTTGATAGATAGACATTACGCATAACATAATACATCCCTATGTTATGATTTACTAGTTCTTAACACAAAGGCATGAACACAATCATCGACACCAATAGAAAATTGTATGCATGATCTGTGACCCCGTCAATAACCTTAGTATGCTATCGATAATCATTCAATCTCTCTGTACGCTTCTTTGAAATTGACAAAAAGTTTTCCACTTGAGTTGATAAATCAAGTGGTTTATGACGTCAAATTCTACCAAATATCATTTTGATGCCTCGACCGCGACTTCGATAATTGGAGCACAACACTAGCTACTTCTTTCAAGCAGATTTCACCCTTATAAATAACAAGTTATGAGTACTTACACTATTTTCATATTCAGTTCTTTTATATTTTTATTAAGCCTAATTTTAATTTCGAGGACGAAATTTTTTTTAAGTTGGGTAGGATGTAATCCTCCAAAATTTTTGGAGAATTATTTTATTTTATTCTATTTTATTTTGTTTTTATAATTGGTTATTTATGTGGTGTTGAATTATTTTATATTTTTTTTTTTATATAACAAGTTTGGTATTTAATTGTGAAATTTTTATATAGCAAATTGGCAACACAAATGCTACTCTTAGTATTTGTTGCACAATCTCACTAAATGATACATTTTCAAGTGATTACTAATTTTTAGAAATTTTTAGATTTTATTCTAAATATTTTATGATATGTTGAATTAATCAAATTATTTAGTAAATATCTAGATATAAAAAGTTTTGGTTTTTTTTTAAAATCAAAAGCCAGTGTAAATATCTTTCTATGGTATCTACTTGCCAAAGAATATTTTTAAAATATTTTATAAGGTTTAATTAAATTATTAGGATTTTTTTTGGTATATTTTGCCCTTATAATTATTAAATACTATAGATATATATATATATAAATATATATATATGTATTACTGTTTAAAAAAAAAGAAAAAAAGAAAGGAAGCTCGGCCCAGCCATGGGGCCAGGCCACCCCAGCCCGCAAGGGGGGCTAGTTCACCCAGCTACGAAATTTCCCAGGCCCGACTGTACCTATAGCACAGCAACTATATAAACCCGCGCGTACGAACTTCGACCCCGAACCCTAGCAAACTGCCTCGCCGACCTCGAGGAGAAACTCCAGCGTGACCCGCAACCTCCGGCGCCTCCATCCCGCCGCCGACGAACGGCCGTCGTCGCCAGAACGCCACCGGGCCGGCCCTAAAAACAGAGTAACTCTGTTACTCGACCGCAGGTTCCCCAAACTTCCCCTTCGTCGTTCTTCCTTCATGCTCGACTATTTTTGTTTTCGTCGAATCCTGCATAGAGCCTATATAACCCTCTCTAAACCCCTCCAGATGCAATCTAGTAAACCCTAACATCTTGCCCGGGGAATCGATCAAAACTTCCCGAGAAAACTGTCGGAACAGGACAGTTTTAGGTTGCCCAAAACATCAACTTGGAAGCCGATTTTCGACCCGTATAATGAGGGTTTCATCAAACCAACTGAAAACAGTGAAACACAACATATACGGGATTGAAACGCACTGGTTAGATTTATTTTTCAGTAATTATACAGGAAGATAATTGACGTTAAAGATTTAAGAAAACCTGTTTTTAAAACTAGAAATTGTAGAAAAAATATCCTGATACGGCGTACGCCCCGACAAACCGGGCGACGTGGTCGTGCACTATATGCATCGAAAGGCGCGTATGGATGTTGCCGACGTATGGGAACTGACGGGACTCGATTTTGTTGTGTGTGCGCGACGAAATCAGTGCGTATCCGTCGAGATACCCCCGTATCGACGTTTTGCAAACTTGACCATAACTTCGTGCACGTTCGTCGGATCGATGCAAAACTTGTGCCATCAGGACCGTATCAATTTTTTGGTCCTGTATGCCAAGTTTGGTCCGATTCTGAGAAGGTCGATCGGAATGCCAAAATTGGCGGGCCCGCGACCCGTTCTAACGGGCGAATTTGTGCACAGCCCACCGGAATCCAACTTTGGACATACGGTTGGGTTCGTCTCCTCAAACCGGACCCGTAGACATATAGTTTGACGACTTTAGAGACCATAGATTCTGGCACGTATTTCGGTGCAAAATGGGTCCAACGGCGGACATCGTTTTGACCCGAAATTACGATTTTGCCCCTGTTCCAGAATTGGGCTTTTGGACAGTCATTTCCTAGGTATTTTTTATGCCAAATCTGTTCGTGATGTTTATTTCAGCATCCGAGGTTGTTCGTAGAAGTTGGCTTTCATTGCTTCCCTATTTTGACGGTTTGAGTCATCCGGCGTCGCCATTCTGCACATTACCTCCAGGCAAGATACCTTGCCACCGTTGTTTATTTATTTAGCTCATATTTCATGCATTATTCATTATTTTTTTATGCAAAATAAACTGTGATACATGGCATAACTTGTTAGAACTTACTGTTCAGTTATATTTCCTGCTATGTATTACTTTCTTACCCATTAAACTTAGAGTTAAGGGACCACCCTTTGTGTGTTACATTCATAGGCCTTGACACATTTGTACCACGTGTTGTGAGTCACATATAGAACTCGGACATGCGTGACTGGCTGGCCACCAGTACGTATAAGCCGTGCGATAGGATTAACCGCTAATAGAGATTGCATACTTAGTTTGACTTTGCGGTTAATAGGAGTTATGTGTTGCGGATACAACATAGTAGGCATTGGGCGGGAGTACATATCCTTAGCGTATGGGCTACTCTATACATTTCCCTTGTGACCGTACGCTCCACTAGAGATGCGGGTTGACGACCCCTTATTACTGCTGGCCACTGACGTTCGTGGAACGATTATGCCTGAGGCCCCTGGTGCCCCAAGGGGGGACTATGCCGATCCCATTTTTAGTCTGGGCCCATGCGTTGGAGGGATGTACTTAAACTGCATTCACATAGAATGGTAGGCTACCCTTATCCGTTAGGTACGAGTACTCTTGGTTTGGGTATTTGTATCTGACCGTGGCTTGGAACAATAACTTGTCGCAGAATAGTTTGCCACATTTTGTCCTTGTTTGGTTGTAGGTGTGGCCTACTACTCCGATGAGAAGGTATTGAACCTTATTGGGGTCCGGATACCATATTGGATTCATAGCATGGAAAGATACGTCACCGTAAATTAGTTTACCATCTCCTGTCCTTGTTTGGTTGGGGGGATGGTAAGCTAGTTCAGTAGGTGTGTATTGGACCATGTTATAATTCAATTGACTTATTTATTTGTGCAATATTTATTCAGTTATGTGGCATATTCTTTTTGTATCTTGTTACGTCCCTCTGAGGACCTGGTGATCTCTCCAGGTATAGGTGTGCAGGACTTTCCGCAGGAGTATGGTTCCGATATAGACTCATCGTTCACGTTCGAGCGAGTTGTACCTTCTGATCACAGCTGTCCCTATTGGGTCGAGGAGCCTATTTAGTCATCATTTCTTATTTTATTTATCTTAGAGGTTGGACTCTATTTCCTTTCAGTTTATTCTAGTGTCGGTAGTGGATTTGTCTCCGCCCGGTCAACAGCTATATTTTGACATTTACTTTGATTCATGAGATACCATTTTCTTTATATTCTGTGGATGAGATTTAGCTTTTACCTGTAACTTTCTGTTATTATTATTCACAAAATAGCTTATGTGTATATTCGAGATTTCTATATATTGGAGTATATCTCGTATATATGCAGCTGGCATGCTTCGTTCCTAGTCCTATGTATTTTGGGACTGGGGCGTTACATGATCGGCAGGACTAGGAACAATGTCACTGAAGAAATGACATGGGAAACAATAAGGAAGGACCAAGGTAGATCGAGGATATAAGCATGTGATCAGGTCAAGATTTCAGAAAGATTAGGAGACACGAGTCGAGATCAAGGACGAGTGTTGATTGAGATATATATTCGATAAAAACCCTACATATCTTGATTTACAAGACCTGCATGGGCCACAACTTAAACCGTGTCACGTCCCACAAGCCAGAATACTGGAGAGCGGGGGACAGACACAGCCAGCTACGTACATTGAAGTAAATCCCACCTTGTAATACGGTCACGACTGTCTAGATGCATGGGGGTTTACTACAAGCCATTAGTCTCTGTGGTGGCCCATGCAGGTCAGAGCATATCGTATCGGTTACGTAACTGTACTGATACGAGCCTGCGAATATGACTAAACCCTTAGAAATCTCAATCCACTCTGCCTTAAAAATTCCCTTAGAAATTTCTCTACCTTCTTTGAAAGTTCGTATTCGTTCTCGATTATTCTCCCTTGCTCTCCCGTACTATTGATTCTCGTCCCATTTTATTTCGAGGTGATGAACGATCGTTCCTTCTAGGATTTATCAAAAATTCTTAAGTTATAATATAATATTGCTTGATTATTGAATATTTGGTTGTTTATAGATATGAGGGATTATAGATGCCATATGCTCTAGAGATTTATTGGTAGAATTGTTAACAACCAGTTGGAATGAGATAAGATTTTAGTGACCGTGTTTTGAGGAGTAGTGTGACGAAAGGTGGGTAGAAGTCCTCAAGTATTCGGAGTTATAAAATGACTAAAGAGGTTATAAAATATTTTTGAGAAATTAAATTTGAGGAGGTTAAGGTGATAGTAGACTTTGAATTTTAAGGGATCGTCATGAATTGGAATTTCGAGGAAGAAATTATTTTTAAGGTGGGTAGATTTGTAACCTCCCTTCCCAAAATTTTTTGAAATATTTTATTATTATTTATTTATTTTAAATGGTGACTTGTAGATTTTTATAAATAATTATTTATTTATTATTTTGGTAGATGACTTTAGCCATGGTGGAGTTTTGAAGTACAACGATTAGGAATCATGGCACAGATAGTGCAATGGCATGCCTTGACTAGTATATTAGCCATAGTAGGAATGGTCGAGCCATAGGAGTATCCTAACTAGGAAAACCAGGGCAAGTTACGACCTAATCTATAGAGACATTTTAATTATTTTATTGTTTAGATTTATTGACTTTTAGAAGACCCGGTTGTACTGAATTAGTCCGGACCGGACCCGAACCAAGTCCAAGCCCACGTAGTCGAAAAATATGTTCAGAGACGACCATGTAGGCATATTTTATATGTGTATAAATATTTCCTAACTTATTTTTGGGTATTGATGTACATTTCTAATTATTTGAATATTTGTACAAAAATTGGTATTTTTTATTAAATATTGTTTTACAATATTTGTACAATTTTTTGGACCCGGATAAAGGTGAGTAGTATGGATTTACCAAACCACCATTTAATTATTTTATAATTTTGTGGTGATTAAATAAATATATTTTATTGTTACCGAATCGATATTCTATTTTTAGAAATTGGATAAATACTTTTATATTATTATATTGACGCATTTTGGATAAATATATGTGTACACATTTATAATTCATTTTCACCTTTATATATACTAATTTTGTATATACGTGCATATTATATTTAGGAATATATATATACTTATATAAGATATATAAATGTGGGTATGTATAAATAAAAATATATTATATATGTGTGTATTTGTATGTATATATAAATATATTATATATGTGTGTATTTGTATGTATATATAAATATATTATATATGTGTGTATTTGTATGTATATATAAATATATTATATATGTATGTGTATGTATATACACATATATATTAAATATGTGCATCTGGATTTATATATATATAAATATATATATATGATACATATATAGAGAGTTTTATAAATAAAAGAAGAAAACAATTAACACCAGGCAAAGCCAGCCCGGCCATAGGAGCAAACCCGACCCCAGGCCTTAACTTCCCTAGCCCGAACACCATTTCCCCCCTCCCCCCCCCCCCCCTCCGCTCGGTTTAATCCAAGAGCAGAGCCGCGTATATATGAAACAGGGAGAGAGAATTCTCTCGAAAGCCACAACATTAGCGTCGCGTCAAACCCTAAACGCAAACCACCACCTACACCTCCGCCACGCCACCTCGACCCTGGGCGGCCACCCGCCGCCGGCGCCACCGCCGTGCATGGCAGGAGTCGGCCAGGAACGCCGACGTGAGCGCGGACAAAACATAGCAGCAATAGCAGGGCAGCGATCGACCCCACTTTGCGCATCGCTTTCTTCCTTCACGCTCAACGTCGTCGCAAACCAGTTACACAAGTACGAAGCTAACCTATCCCCCTACGACCCCATTGGATAGTTTCGAAGAAATTTGAATCTAATTCGACTCGAAAATCAGCGCAAAGTCGAAGAAAAGCCACAGAACACATGTTCTGTATTAACAGTTTGTACCCCATATTGGAAGCCAAATACCTGCCAATCCAAATCGATTTTTTGAAATACAATTAAACATGTTTGAAGACAACGTATAGGACACTATAACACAGTTTATGCTTTTTGATTTTGTTTACTTTTCAGCAAGATAATCCAGCATGAAGTTCAACAAAAAATTGTTTTTCAAAAATATAAAAAATAGAAAAAACTTCCGATACGACGTACGTCCCGCCAATCCGGGCGACGTGGTCACGAACCGAAAGCATCGAAAGGTGCGTAAAGGCTTCATAGACGTGTGGGCTTTGACGGAATTCAAATTGGTCGTGTGTGCGCGACGAATTTGATGCGTATCCGTCAAAATTTGCCGTATCGGCCTCTGGGAAAATTTTCCAATTACTTTGTGTACGTTCGTCAGATCGAGACGAAACTTGCGCCAACAGAACCGTGTCATTTTTTTGGTCCTGTATGCCAAGTTTGGTCAGATTCTGAGACAGTTGATCGGATCGCCGTTTTGTGGGCCCCACCCGATTCAACGGGCGATTTTGTGCACGGTCCACCGGAATCCAAAATTGGACATACCGTTGGGTTCGTATCATCAAAACATATTCGTAGACATGTAGATTGACGACTTTAGAGACCATTGACTCTGACACATTTTTCGGTACAAAGCGGGTCTAACGATGAACACCGTTTTGGTCCAAAATTATCGTTTTACCCCTGTGTCCAGAATTAGACTTAAGGACAGGCAATCGTAGCTAATTTAACTATTCTGAGAATGTTGGAAATGTCTGTTACAGCTTTCGGAGACAGTTGTGAGACTTGGACCCTCTGACTTGTGGATTGGTGGTATATTGTTGGTTCTCCGTGCAACCTCCAGGCAAGATACCTTGTCTCTCTCTATAGTTTATTTACATGCATATTTTTATTATTATATAATTTTATTAGTTGATTATTGATATGAGATTTGTACATCGTGCATGCTAGTATATACATATAGTCCTTGTTTTTATTTAGCTTTGTAGTTCGTATTGGATATACATATATAGTTTTTGTTTATAGTTAGCTTTGTAGTTCATATTGGATATACATATATAGTCCTTGTTTATAGTTAGCTTTGAAGTTCATATTGGATATACGTATATATAGTTCTTGTTCATAGTTAATTTTGTAGTTCATATTGGATTAGTTTTTTCGTATATCGTGATTGGGTCGTGTCGTGTTATCACTTGTACTTGGACTGAGTCACATCCTGTCATAGGATGATTAAGTCATAACGGAACTGCTGTACCTTAAAATTCTTGAAGCTAACCTGCGAGTCCACACCAGGGAAGAGGGTTAGTAGTTAAGCTAAAATGCGAGTCCACATTAGGGGCGAAGGTTAGTAGTTATCTGTCCACACCTGCGAGTCCACATAGGGAAGAGGGTGATGCTAGCCTGCGAGTCCAGATTAGGAGCGAGGGTTAGTAGTTATCTGTCCACACCTGCGAGTCCACATAGGGGCGAGGGTGATGCTAGCCTGCGAGTCCACATTAGGGGCGAGGGTTAGTAGTTATCTGTCCACACCTGCGAGTCCACATAGGGGCGAGGGTGATGCTAGCCTGCGAGTCCACATTAGGGGCGAGGGTTAGTAGTTATCTATTCCACACCTGCGATCCCACACTAGGGGCGAGGATGATGCTAACCTGCGAGTCCACACTAGGGGCGAGGTTTAGTAGTTGTTCAAACCTGCGAGTCCACACTAGGGGCGAGGGTTTGAGTATTCGATTGATTATCCATTAATATCGTGACATCGTGTTCACTTGTTCTCCTCCAGCAGTTCATTTAGGCGTAGTGGTTCTTCTAGTCGTGTATAGTCGTATTTTCGTGTTGATTGGACTTTTCTATTTATTTCCAGTATTTTCTTTATTGTATAATAAACTGATAGATAGGCATATTTTTTTGTATCTTGATATGTCCTCTGAGGACCTGATGATCTCTTCAGGTTTAGCGATTGCATGAAGTTAGCTAGTGGTTCTGGATGACAGATGTGATGATACGCTTGCGGGATTCAGTTATCGTTATTGTGTTTATTATCCGCTCATGCTTTCATACCTTATTATGAGATATCATGTTTCTTGATTCTGTTTTAGACTCTTGTTATTTTCTTTAGAGTCTTATCGGACATATATGCTAGTGGGCTGCAGACCACGACCCATAGTGTTCATTCATGTTTATTATTCTTATTGTGGATTGAGATATAGATTTGTTTGCCATGATTTGGCAGCTTACCCTAGCCGTGACAGCGTTTACGTTTTCGAATCGGGCTGGAGTCCGCTTGATACGTAGCTGGCTTGCTCACGAGCTCGCGTCCGAAAAGCGGGTGCAGGTCGTGACAAGTTTTTGTGGATTTGTAGCCTCCCTTCCCGAAATTTTTTGAAATATTTTATTGTTATTTATTTAATTTAAATGGTGACTTGTAGATTTTTATAAATAATTATTTATTTATTATTTCGGTAGATGACTTTATCCATGGTGGAGTTTTGAAGTACAAGACGATTAGGAATCATGGCACGGATAGTGCAATGGCGTGCCTTGACAAGTGTATTAGCCATAGTAGGAATGGCCGAGCCATAGGAGTGTCCTAACTAGGAAAACCAGGCCAAGTTGCGACCTAATCTATAGAGACGTTTTAATTATTTAATTGTTTAGATTTATTGACTTGTAGAAGCCCCGGTTGTGCCGAACTAGTCCGGACCGGACCCGAACCAAGTCCAAGCCCACGAAGTCGGGAAGTATGTTCAGAGACGACCATGTAGGCATATTTTATATGTGTACAAATAGTTCCTAACTTATTTTTGGGTATTGATGTACATTTCTAATTATTTGAATATTTGTACAAAAATTGGTATTTTATTATTAAATATTGTTTTACAATATTTGTACAATTTTCTGGACCCGAATAAAGGTTAGTAGTATGGATTTACCAAACCACCATTTAATTATTTTATTATTTTGTGGTGATTAAATAAATATATTTTATTGTTACTGAATCGATATTCTATTTTTAGCAATTGGATAAATACTTTTATATTATTATATTGACACATTTTGGATAAATATATGTGTACACATTTATAATTCATTTTCACCTTTATATATACTAACTTTGTATATACGTGCATATTATATTTAGGAATATATATACTTATATAAGATATATAAATGTGGGTTTGTATAAATAAAAATATATTATATATGTGTGTATTTGTATGTATATATAAATATATTATATATGTGTGTATTTGTATGTATATATAAATATATTTTATATGTGTGTATTTTTATGTTTATATAAATATATTATATATGTATGTGTATGTATATACACATATATTTTAAATATGTGCATCTGGATTTATATATATATATATATATATATATATATATATATATATATATATATATATATATATATATATATATATATATATATATATATATATATATGATACATATATATAGAGTTTTATAAATAAAAGAAGAAAACAATTAACAACAAGCAAAGCCAGCCCGGCCATAGGAGCAAACCCGACCCCAGGCCTTAACTTCCCCAGCCCGAACACCATTTCCCCCCCTCCCCCGCTCGGTTTAATCCAAGAGCAGAGCCGCGTATATATGAAACAGGGAGAGAGAATTCTCTCGAAAGCCACAACCCTAGCGTCACGTCAAACCCTAAACGCAAACCACCACCTACACCTCCGCCACGCCACCCCGACCCTGGGCGGCCACCCGCTACCGGCGCCACCATCGCGCATGGCCGGAGTCGGCCAGGAGCGCCGACGTACGTGCGGACAAAAATATAGCAGCAGTAGCAGGACAGCGATCGACCCCACTTCGCGTATCGTTTTCTTCCTCCATGCTCAACGTCGTCGCAAACCAGTTACTCAGGTACGAAGCTTACCTATCCCCCTTCGAACCCATAGGATAGTTTCGAAGAAAATCGAATCGAATTTGACTCAAAAATTGACGCAAAGTTGAAGAAAAACCGCAGAACACATGTTCTGTATTAACAGTTTGCACCCCATATTGGAAGCCAAATACCTGCTAATCCAAATCGATTTTTCAAAATACAATTAAACATGTTTGAAGACAACCTATAGGACACTAGAACACAGTTTATGCTTTTTAATTTCGTTTATTTTTCAGCAAGATAATCCAGCGTGAAGTTCAACAAAAATCTTTTTTTCAAAAATATAGAAAATAGGAAAAACTTCTGATACGACGTGCGTTCCGCCAATCCGGGAAACGTGGTCGCGAACCGAAAGAATCAAAAGGTGCATAATGGCTTCGTGGACGTGTGGGCTTTGACGGAATTCAAATTGGTCGCGTGTGCGCGATGAATTTGATGTGTATCCGTCAAAATTTACCGTATCGACCTCTGTGCAAATTTCCCAATTACTTTGTGCACGTTCGTCAGATCGAGACAAAACTTATGCCAACAGAACCGTATCATTTTTCTGGTCATGTATGCCAAGTTTGGTCAGATTCTGAGACAGTTGATCAGATCGCCGTTTTGCAGGCCCTACGATCCGATTCAACGGGCGATTTTGTGAACGGCCCACCAGAATCCAAAATTGGACATACCGTTGGATTCGTATCATCAAAACGAATCTGTAGACATATAGTTTGCCGACTTTAGAGACCATTGACTCTGGCATATTTTTCGGTGCAAAGCGGGTCCAACGGCGGACACTATTTTGGTCCGAAATTACCGTTTTACCCCTATATCCAGAATTGGACTTAAGGACAGGCAATCCTAGCTAATTTGACTATTCTAAGAATTTTGGCAATGTCTGTTACAACTTTCGGAGACAGTTGTAAGACTTGGACCCTCTGACTTGTGGATTGGCGATATATTGTTGGTTCTCCGTGCAACCTCCAAGCAAGATACCTTGCCTCCCTCTACAGTTTATTTACATGCATATTTATATTATTATACAGTTTTTCTAGTTGATTATTGCCATGAGATTTGTACATCGTGCATACTAGTATATACATATAGTCCTTGTTTATAGTTAGCTTTGTAGTTAATATTAGATATACATATATAGTCCTTGTTTATAGTTAGCTTTGTAGTTCATCTTGGATATACATATACAGTCCTTATTTATAGTTAGCTTTGAAGTTCATATTGGATATACGTATATATAGTTCTTGTTCATAGTTAATTTTGTAGTTCATACTGGATTGGTTTTCTCGTGTATCGTGATTGGGTCGTGTCGTGTTATCACTTGTACTTGGACTGAGTCGCATCATCTCATAGGATGATTAATTCATAATAGAACTACTGTACCTTGAAATTTTTGAAGCTAACCTGCGAATCCACACCAGGGGTGAGGGTTAGTAGTTATCTGTCAACACCTGCAAGTCCACATAGGGGCGAGGGTGATGCTAGGCTGCGAGTCCACATTAGGGTTGAGGGTTAGTAGTTATCTGTCCACACCTGCGAGTCCACATAGGGATGAGGGTGATGCTAGCCTGCGAGTCCACATTAGGGACGAGGGTTAGTAGTTATCTGTCCACACCTGCGAGTCCATATAGGGGCGAGGGTGATGCTAGCCTACGAGTCCACATTAGGGACGAGGGTTAGTAGTTATCTATTCCACACCTGCGAGCCCACACTAGGGGTGAGGGTGATGCTAACCTGTGAGTCCACACTAAGGGCGAGGTTTAGTTGTTGTTCAAACCTGCGAGTCCACACTAGGGGCGAGGGTTTGAGTATTCGATTGATTATCCATTGACATCGTGACATCGTGTTCACTTGTTCTCCTCCAGCAGTTCGTTTAGGCGTAGTGGTTCTTCCAGTCGTGTATAGTCGCATTTTCGTATTGATTGGACTTTTCCTGTTTATTTCCAGTATTTTTTTATTGCATAATAAACTGCTAGATAGGCATGTTTTTATGTATCTTGCTATGTCCTCTGAGGACCTGATAATCTATTCAGATTTAGCGATTGCATGGAGTTAGCTAGTGGTTCTGGATGACAGATGTGATGATACGCTTGCGGGATTCAGGTATCGTTATTGTATTTATTATCTGCTCGTGCTTTCATACCTTATCATGAGATATCATGTTTCTTGATTCAGTTTTAGACTCTTATTATTTCCTTTAGAGTCTTATCGGACATATATGCTAGTGGGCTGCAGACCACGACCCATAGTGTTCATTCATGTTTATTATTCTTATTATGGATTGAGATATAGATTTTTTTGCCATGATTTGGCAGCTTACCCTAGCCGTGACAGCATTTATATTTTTGAGTCGGGCTGGAGTCCGTTTGATACGTAGCTGGCTTGCTCACGAGCTCACGTCCGAAAAGCGGATACGGTTGTGACAGTCTCTTAGGGTCAAAAATAAGCCTAATGTCTCAATCTCAAGCAAGCAAGTAAATGTAACAAGATGGTAGATCATCAGACATACAAAGTAAGGCGTCCCAAACATTACATATTCAGATGATCATGAAGCTAGTCATACAAAATGTGAAGACTAGCAAGAGTTTAAGTCATACATGATCAACCCTAGGATTTGTCAATCATTTTACAGCCCTTAGGCAAACTGGAATGTAAAATCAACACGAGCTAACACTTGTTCGGCGGCTAAACACCTCAAAAGAATAATTTATAATAGAGTGGGAGAGCAAAATAAAATCCACTCGTTGCCAGGGTTGCGTCTAGTGTTCACCATCTGGCTGGAAGGCTGAAAGATCCTCGGAAGCTACTCCGAAATCTAGCCATACAAAACCAGCTGGGTCAGACCCCAGAAAGAGCAAGTGTCACAAGGGAGGCTTCACTTAAGAACTAAAAACTAGCATATTAGCACATAAAATACATTAATGATAATGAAAGATATGAGTTAGAGAAATAAGGTGATAAACGACAAGATAACTAAAGGATTGTTCCAGTAATCAAGTTACAACCCGTAAACCAAACAAGGGCTGGGGTTGTAACCCTTCGCCTGAACAGAACTTAGTCTCTGGCCGATCCTCGATAAAACAAAGCATAAATGATAACGTGCTGAAATAACCATGTACTGGCCTTGTCTAGGAAAGACTATACTAGACTCTATCCATCAATCACGACCAAGCAATGAGTACGGCTTGATACTTTAACTAACTAGGGTTATCACAAGCCTAGTTACTAAAAAGATGCATTGAGATGTTCCAACAGCCACAAGCCCTACAGACTTAATCCAGGTTATCCAGTAGCAAGTTGAGAGAGTTGGATTAGGTGACTTGGGGGTGCAACACATGACAATGTACTAGAAATGTGCCCTACTCGACGGCAGGCTACAAGTCCCATTAAAGCGCCCAGATAACGGGACTGCATGTAGCTGAAAAATCTCTTCATGAACTACTTGATCAATCTAGTCATTATCCTAGTCAGATTCAGTATGAATCCCTGACCGTGGTAACCAGGAATTCATGTCCTAGACATGATGCAAGACGAGACATGTAGCTTATACAAGCACAAACATCCACGGTGTCCAGACAAGAGTTACTTAGCAAGTCAAGATAGTCATCACAACATCACATCAAGATTATCATGTTAGGTTTACTTATCAAGAGTGCGCCACGACGGACCACTATCATGTATTATCATGCCAAGGTTGCTTGTCAAGCGTGCGCCACGACGGACCACTATCATGTCATGTTATTTGTCAAGAGTGCACCACGATGGGTCACTATCAAGAATTATCATGCCAAGTTACTTGTTACTTGTTACTTGTTGAGAGTGCGCCTTAACAGGCCACTATCATGTTCTATCCTTATATTATCATAAATGAGAAAAACTTGCATAAAATAGCTAGTAACATATTCTTGAAGCCAAAGAAAAGATCTACAACTTTCATATTGGGAGTTTGGAGAAATTTTGGCCACAATTCAGCCAAATAGGACATAAAACAGCCAAAATAGGCACTGTACGGCATTCTGCGGCACTATGCGACATTCTGCGGCACTATACGGCCTTCTACGGTACTATGCGGCCTTCTGCGGCACTATGCGGCAGGCTGTACTATACGGCAGGCTGCACTATGCGGCACTAGTCATCGTCCCTGCCAGATTCAGGACAGACGAACTAAGAAATGTTCAAATCTTATTTTGGCCATAACTTTCTCAAAACAAGTTTAAATCTAACTTTTCAAATGTCCATTTTGGGTAAAATCGAATTCTCTACAACATAGAACAATCAAAACTTGAAAATAATGAGGTTTGGTAGATCAAAACCCAAGAAAATCAAAAATACTACAAACTTATATCTATAAAAATCCATCCGTCCAAACCGAAAACTTCGACCTAAACATGCTTAGAATCATGTAGAGAAGAAGAAAGAACAATAAAATGGAAGATCCATCATGAAGCAAGTTGCACTTGTCTAAGCTCTCTTGGTTGGTGGGAGAGTAATAGAGAAGAAGGAGAAAAAATAAATAGAAGTAATGAAGAGAGAGAAAGGGGTGGTTGGGTTTTATAAAGAGAGGGTTTTCTCATAATGAACCAAGCCCAATAAAACCAAGCCAAATCAAAATAAACCCAGCCAAGTCATGACCAACCAAGACTAGGCTAGCAAGTCAAGTCCAACTACGGGTCACCTGACAAACGTCACAGATCTCATATACGCAGACAGAAATACGTATAACAGGAAATAGGAGTGACAGTGTCCATAGCAGTTGGTGCAACCGCTCGCACAAGTTGCTATGTTGTGCACCCGCACAACCTGATGAAGCTCGTACAAGGTAATCAAACAGTATCCAGAACAGGGTGACATGGTGCGCAAGCCACTAACTTCGCAGAATGTCCCTACTACACTGCTCACGACCTCGTGCATCTCAATCAAACGATGCCTAGGTCCACAGCAGTTGGTGTAATCGTTCGCGTAAGTGAACAAGCGCACAAACTAAAGCTCATGTAACCCAGAATAACAGCTAAACAATTATTTCCAGAACTCTATAAATGGAGTTTCAAATCAGTCTCAAAGGACCTTGAATGATCATAATCTCCTGCAAAAGTGTTGTTTCATCCTCCATAGGCTCATGTCTTCGATATCACATCGTTCAAGGGATAAAGTGATCATCTTCTGATCAGATTCCTATAGTTGTACTTCTCCAGAATTCAATTATACTTTTTGTACTCTTTCTCAGTTTATAGAAATCAAATCCTCTTTTGTTTTTCACAAAAAACTTTGACTTTATTCATATTCCCGGAAACAGCAATTGCAAGGCAACCAATAAATCCTCACAGCAAGGGATCATAGTTGTGTTGATGCATGTACCATTCCCTCTTCCATTTCGCATATGAAGGATATATCTGATTAAGGTCCTCGGCAGGGGTAGGAGGGTCAGAACTCCCGGTGCTACTACCCTCTGACGGTGGCTCCTACTTAACATCAACCTTCAGAGAAATCTCTTCCATGATGGGCATCGGTTCTTCCTTGAGCTCAACCTTTGGTAACACCTCCTACTTAATGGTCACCGTCTCTTATTTGACGAGAGAAGGCAGTACCTCTTCCTTCATGAGAGCCTCCGTCTTCGGCATGGACACTTTAACAGAGTGAAAGAAAGGTTAGCAAAAAGACTTAGAAGCTCAAAACAAGCATCTGAGACGCATCAACAAATCTGGCACATCAAACTGGGTCGAAACCCATGCACGTAGATAGAATCTTACCAAAGGTGCACACACAAGACCGAGGCCCTGGCGCGTCAACAAAAGGAGCTTCGGCGCATCATCGGGACCTAAGTACATGTGCGTCAGCAAAAGGAGCTTCGGCGCATCATCAGGACTTAAGTCCATGCGCATCAGCAAAAGTAGCTTCGGCGCATCATCAGGACCTAAGTCCATACGCGTCAGCAAAAAGAGCTTCGGCGCATCATCAGGACCTAAGTCCATGCGCGTCAGTAGAAGGAGCTTCGGCACATCATCAGGACAAAGTCCATACACGTCAGCAATGGGAAGCCTAGGCATGTCTATGGGGATGCGACTCATTTTAGTCACACCCACGTCCCCAACAGTGTTGCAACAAAATGAAGGATCACCCACCGATCACCGCCGGCCGAACGTCGCCGGGCGTTGCTGCGACGATGGGAGTGCCCTCCACGTCAACCTCTATGGGCTCCTTGTCCTTGCCCCTTCCTCGGCCAGCACCTCCATGGGGAGACTTAGGATCCATCTCTCTAAAGAAGCTAGGGTTTTCGAAGACTATAGAGGAAGAAAGAGAAAACAAAATTAGAAGACTCTCTCTCTCTCTCTCTCTCTCTCTCTCTCTCTCTCTCTCATAGACGCCTATTTATAGGCATGAGCCACGCACGTGAACCGATAAAGGCTGACATCAGCAAAAAACTCTTCGGGTCTCGTGAAACTGACGGCTGCATATCTTCCAAAAGATTATCATTAATCTTCCAAAATTTGAGGCGTTATCTTCTTGCATAAAATTGAGAAGAACATGCGCCACCACGACGATGCGCAAAGCAGTCATGCACCCAGAAGAGCCATGCATGCGCCCAAACGAGGACATGCGTCCAGAATAACTACTACCCAAGCTTCTTGTTCAAAGTATTCCAAAACTTGGCACAAAGTTTTGAAAACTTTGAAGGAGGTCTTGTAGAAGCATGGAATTTCAGGCACATCTCAGGCCAGAATTCCTATGTGTCCTAACTCTCATGCGCCCCCAAAATCAATATGCACCAGAAAACTCAACAGAACACTTGGCACAGCAGAAAAAATAGCAAATAAGTAGAGACATATAAATGGGGCTTTTATTTCATATGAAAGTCTATTACATGTCTTTTACAAAGGAGAAACAAAATCCTAAAAGATACAGTCAGGCACAGTGCTACAGCCAAGCGCATCACTCAAGTGCTACAGCCAGGCGCATCATTCCAGCATCTCAGCATATGCGCATCCCCGTGCATAGTCAGAGCGAATCACTTTCTCGTCAGCATGCGGGCACTCTAGCAGGAGGAGTGGCACTTCTAGCCTAACCAAATCAGGGCACGATAGCTCCGACCTGCAGTTCTTTCAGTATAACAAAAATCGGGGCACGACCGCACCGATCTTTAGATGCAACAGGCACCTTCAGCCTGTGTCAGGACACGACGATCCCCATATTTGGATGCAACAGGCACTTTCACAGGGCCGATGGCACATCTTCGTCTTCGAAAGGAGTTCATCGTCAACTCGCCAAGGCAGAGGACCGATCGAGTTTGTCTCCATGAAGGAAAGCTAAATGAAATGAGAAGCAAAACTCTTCACAAAGCTATTTATAGGCTGGTGCAACCCTCACCCATGTGCCAAGTGGCAACTTTCCCGAAGTCAGTACAATAAACTTACATTTATGGTAATGAATCTGCCTCTTCGTATTCAGCCAAGACAAAGAAGCCATTTACGCCTCGAAGAACTTAACAGACTGGCCAATAAGGATGCGCCATGCGGCAGATGTGCCGTCAGTACCTTGCACTTCGTACCGATGCGCCTAATAGGATATAGACCCATGCGCCTAGTAGGACACAAACTGATGCACCCATTTCAACTCGTCACACATCAAGCATTTAATGTTATATGATAAAGTCAGCAGCACGTTACCCGAAGACTGAACGGTTGGCAGCTTTTTGAAGAAAACGAAGAGCCGAAGATGTCAGCATCATCATTACTTACTTTTGTCGGCTACAGTTGTGCTTTGCCACGTGGTCGATCGATCACTTGCTTGTGCCTCCACAGCGATGCGCCCAGCAATTTGCATGCGCCTCAAAAGCCATGCGCTCTCGACTTACTCCTGATCCTAAAAGACAGAAGCCAAGTCTCTGCATGCGCTTGCATAGCCATGCACTCGAAGCTTTACATGCGCCTCTGTAATGACCATTGTTCGTATCACATATTTCGGTATACGTGTACGTATTTAGACCCGTATTGCATGTTTCCTTAGTTGGTTCGGCCCAACTTGACTTGGTTCGGCTTGGTTTGTATGGTTCAGTTTTATGTGAACCACTCCCACCTACCACCACTTTCATTAAATATCCCACCTACCACCACCCCCTTCATTAAATATCCCACTAACATTTCTCTCTCTTCATTACTTCTTCTTTTCCACCATTACTTCTTCAACCACCAGGAAAGAAAGAGAGAGGAAGAGCTTAGGCAAGTGCACCTTGCTTCATGGAGGAAGTCCATTTTTATTGTTCCATTGTCTTCCTCATGTGTTTCTAAACCACTTTAGTACTTGACATTTTTCATTTCTATGGTTAAATTTTTATAAAACTAGCTTTGTGGTATTTTCGGTCTCCATGATTTTGATCTATCAAACTTGCATATTTTGCTAAGTTGATCCCATGTTGCAGAGGATTTCGTTTGGTCCAAATCTGACCTACGGGATTTTGCCCTGGCCGCATAGCCATTTACTTAGGAGCCGCATGGCTTATATAGAATCATATTAATTAATCTCATTTACACTTGCAGTTGCTTGCAAGTGTTAATTGTAGCCGAATGGGAGCATACTTGGCCACCTTGGCATTAAATGCATGCACGTGGGAGCTAAGCTTAGCATTAATGCTTGGCTCCATTATCATGGCTTAGCATTTAATGCTTGCACCCATAGCCTTGCATGCATCAGCACCCAAGTAAGCCGCAGATGCATACAATATTTTGCACGCAATATTCTAACATGCATTTAATGCATACAATATTTTAATGTATTTTTTTTAAAAATACATACACTAAAGCGTTCAGCCGCATGGAGGAGCAAAGTGAGCCGCATGCTTATTCAATGCATTATAATAATGTATTATATCATTAGCACAGCCGCATAGGCTTCTGAAAGTTTAATGCTTATTTGCATTTAAGACCTTACTTTATTATTTAATGCTTAATTGCATTTAAGACCTTACTTTATTATTTAATGCTTAATTGCATTTAAGACCTTACTTTATTATTTAATGCTTAATTGCATTTAAGACCTTACTTTATTATTTAATGCTTAATTGCATTAAAGACCTTACTTTATTATTTAATGCTTATTGTATTTTAGACCTTACTTTATTATTTAAATGCTTTATGCATTTAAGACCTTACATTTATTACTTAATGCTTTATGCAATTAAGGCTTTAATAATTGTATTTAATGCTTTAAGCCCGTTTCCTTGGCACCAGCCGCATGGCCAAGTGACTGCAGGCCGCATAGAAATTTCTCGAGCCGCATGAGTCCCCCACAGCCCTTACCTATTTTAATATTTATTATATGTGTACTTGTGTTAAATTAATTGTTCCCTGAATACGATGGTGACCCATTGTGGTGCACTTTTGACATGACATGATAGTGGTCCGACGCGGCGCACTCCTGACAGTGAACATGACAAGACAAGATTGAATGGCCTGGACACTGTGGGTGATTGTGTTTGTACAATTGAACCAATAATGTTTGCATCATGTCTAGGACAGGGATCCCTGAGTACCACGGTCAGGGGCACCTACTGTAAATGGCTAAGGCTAATAACTAGAATAATTCAGTAGTCATGAGAGATTTCTCCAATTACAGGCGATCCCGTTATCCCGGCCACCATTGTGGGACTTACAGCCTGCCGACGAGTAGGGCACAAGTCCTAACTCACTGATATATGGAAAGAACAATGTACTGCTTAATGAACCCAAGTCGCCTGGATAACCTGGATTAGCTGCAGGGCTTGTGGCTGGAGGAATATCTCACTGCATGTTAACCCTAGTTAGCTAATGTAGAAAGCCGTAGTCACTAATTGGCCGAGAACAATTGTATTGTATGATTTTCAGTACTCGATTATTGCAAGCTTGATAGCATGATTGCCACTTTTAACAATAAAGATCAGGGGCTAGGTTCTGCTCAGGCGAAGGGTTACAACCCCGGTCCTTGTTTGGTTTAAGGGTTGTAACCTGGCTCCCGGAGCAGTTCTGAGTTCTCTCTTCGTTTATTGTATCATGGCACCCCACGTCATGCTTGTAATGTTTTACCTTATCAACCAGATTTGGAGACGGAGTTCTATTAAAGAGAAGGGTTACAACCCCGGTCCTTGTTTGGTTTAAGGGTTGTGACTTGGCTACTTGAATGGTTCCTTCGTACTCCATTATGACTGTTGCTGTTCCTTTACTTTCAGTCCTTTTATTTGCTTTAATATTATTATTTTCTGATGTGCTGGTTTTAGTTCTTAAGTGAAGCCTTCTTTGTAGCACTTGCCCTTTCTGGGATCTGACCCAGCTGGTTTTGTGTGGCCAGATTTCGGAGCTACCTCAGAGGATCTACCGACTTTCCAGCCCGATGGTGACCATCAAACGTGACCAGGGCAACGAGTAGGTTTATTTTTGCTCCCCCACTCTATTGTAAAAATTTTATTTTAAGGCGTTTAGCCGGCGAGCACCTGTTAGCTCGTATTGCATACCTTATTATTGTCTGCCTACGGGCTGTAACATGATTGACAGATCCTAGGGTTGATCATGTATGACTAAACTCTTGCTAGTCCTCACATTTTGTAACAATTAGCTTCATGATCAGCTGAATATGTGATATTTGGGACGCCTTATTATTGTATTTTTGGTGATCTTACATCTTGTGACCTTATTGCTTGCTTGAGATTGAGACAATTAGGCTTGTTATTGACCATAGGAGACTGATGGATTGTAGTTAAACCCTCGTGTATCTAGACAGCCGTGACCGTATAGTGGGATGGATTTTATTTCATTATACGTAGCTGGCTATGTATGCCCCCGCTCTCCAGTATTCTGGTTCTGGGGCGTTAAATGGTTTAAGTGGTGGCCCATGCAGGTCTTGTAAATCAAGATATGTGAGGGTTTACCGAATAGATGTCTCAATCAGCACTCGCCCTTGATCTCTGCCAGTATCTTCTAATCCTTGAGATTCTCGACCTGATCACATGCTTGTATCGTTGATCTATTCTGGTCCTTCTTTATTGTTCCCTATGTCATTTTTTTCAGCGGCATTGTTCCTGGACCTGCCGATTAGCAAGGCGAAGCACTTTCCGTGGACCAACAGCAACAAGAAGACCAGGCCCAGCACTCGGGAGCAGCTGTCACGCCCCAGAACCAGAATACTGGAGAGCGGGGGCAGACATAGCCAGCTACGTATATTGAAATAGAATACATCTCAACTATACGGTCACGGCTGTCTAGATATGAGGGTTTACTACAAGCCAGCAGTCTCTTAAGGTCAAGCCTATTGTCTCAATCTCAAGCAATTAACAGAGTTACAAGATGTTAGAGCATCAAATATATATATATAAGGCGTCCCAAATATTACATATTGGATGATCATGAAGCTAGTCGTACAAAATGATAGGACTAGCAAGAGTTCAGTCATACATGATCAACCCTAGGATTTGTTAATCATGTTTACAGCCCGTAGGCAGACAGTAAGTAAATGTGCATCGAGCTAACAGGTGCTCGTCGGCTAAACGCCTCAAAAGAATAAATTTACATATAAGTGGATGAAACAAAAGAAAAACCCACTCTTGGCCCGGGTTCCGTCTAGTTGTCACCATTGGGCTGGAAGCTCGGTAGATCCTCGGGAGCTGCTCCAAAATCTGGCCACACAAAACCAGCTGGGTCAAACCCCAGAAAGAGCAAGTGCCACAAGGGAGGCCACAAATAAGAACAAAAGCCAGCATATCAGAACATAAAGAATAAAAGAAAGTGCAAGTAGTAAGGTACACAGGGCGATAAACGACTAGGGACGTGGAACCATTCCGGGAGCCAGGTTACAATCCTTAAACCAGACAAGGACCGGGGTTGTAACCCTTCGCCTGAATAGCTCACTGTCTCTACTCATTTATCGTTAAGAAAAGTAAAACAAACATGCTCAGGAGATAGCAGGTACTGGAGCTAGACAAGACTTAGACAAGGCTGGACACCATTCATTCACAATCGGCCAAGCAAGTACTACGGCTTACTACTTTAACTAACTAGGGTTATCACAAGCCTTAATTACTAACAAGATGCAAGTGAGAAACTCCCAGTCCCAAGCCCTGCAGACCATCCAGTTATCCTTCCGCGGGTTGAGAGTTATAGTTGGGTACATCGCCCGGGAGACAAATGTACCCTTAGGTGACTTAGAGGGTGCAACACATGACAGTGTGCTGGAAATGTGCTCTACTCGTCGGCAAGCTACAAGTCCATTAAAGCGCCCAGATAACGAGATTGCCTGTGACTGGGAATTCTCCATGTTCTAGTTTGATCTAATAATTAGCCTAATCCAATTTAGCGCGAGTCCCTGGCCGTGGTACCCAGGAAGTCACGTCCTAGACATGATGCAAGACAAGACAAGTGGATTGTGCAAACAAGCAAGCAGGAACACCCACGGTGTCAAGTTGATTATACGAGTCAAGTTACAAGTTACAAGTCAAGTCAGGAGTGCGCCGCCACGGGCCACTATCAAGTTATCAAGATAAATCATGTCAGGGTACTTGTCAGGGGTGCGCCACGACGGGCCACTATCAAGTCAGGTTGGTCATGTCAGGAGTGCACCACTACGGGTCACTGTCATGTTATGCTAGTTCCTTGTCATACCATGCTGTGTACAATAGTTATTCCAAACATATTAAGCAAAATCAAGTTTATGCCAAAAGGCGTAAGGATATAAAATGGGCGTAAAATACCTAATAAAATACTAATATAAAAATAGGACAATAGAAGAGCCAAGATCAAGAAATATTAAATTCATCATAGACAAGTAGGTTGTGCAGGGTATGCACTGCGCAGGGTGTCAAGTGCGCAGGGTGAGCTGCGCAGGGTACCAACTGTGCAGGGTGCCAAGTGCGCAGGGGCAGATGGCGCACAGATGGATTGCGCAGAAGGTAGACTGCGCAGGAGTGAACTGCGCAGGAGTTGGTTGCGCAGAGATGGATTGCGCAGGAAATGGGTTGCGCAGGAAATGGGTTGCGCAGACATGAATTGCGCAAGGGATGGCTTGCGCAAGGCTGGCTTGCGCCAGCGCAGTCCAGCGCAGCGCAAAGCACTGGCCAAGTGATTGCGCAATCGGCCATGCGCTAAAGAGCACAGGCCGGTGGTGCGCAATCGGCCATGCGCTAAAAAGCGCAAGGCAGGGGGCTGTTCTTCCTGGCCGAGAGCAAGTCCAAAAACACCAAGAACTTCAATTCTTCATATTTTTGTCAAATCAAAACCAAATCTAGATTTTCAAAGTTCTAACTTGAGTAAAATTGAATTCTCTTCCACATGGAAGCATCAAAACAAGCAAAAATCAAAGTTTAATAGATCAAAACCAAGGATTTCCGAAAATGGTTAAAACCTAGATCTAGAAGAATGAAAGCTCCAAATCACAAAATTCCAAGTTCTAATATTGATCTACATGTCCTAATCTATCAAATGGACAAATAAAATTGGGTGCTTATTTGTTGGCAAGGTGCACTTGCCTATTGGTTGGGAAGTTGTGTGGAAGAAGGAAGAAGAAGAAGTTTGTAAGAAATAAATGAGAGAATAAAGAGGAGAGAGAAAAGTAGGTGGAGTTATAAAGTGGGGGAGTTGTGGTGTGTTGAGGGAGGAGTGTAGGTTAAGGTGTTCCATTCATGATGAACCAACTAAACCAACTTCCACAAAATAAAACCAAGCCATAGTCCAAAATCCATTTACGAGAAACCAAAATCCGCAAGTCGAGAAAATTAAAATACGTGCCAAAATCAAATACGAGCATAAATACGAAATACAGGAAATGGGGGTGACAACTCTACCCACCTTCAAGGAATTCCGTCCTCGGAATTTAATCAAGGAGCTAGAGATTGCCACGACAAGCTATACTAAGCACAGACAAGCTACACTAAGCAGTTCAATCATACAATCATACAATACAAGCAAGGAAGGGAAAGCGTAAGGCACAAGGAAGACATTATACCTTACGAGTCAAACAGGTAGGGATATCGCGATCGGATGTCGTCCTCACGCTCCCACATTGACTCACCTAGAGAGTGATGACCCCAAGCAACACGGACTAAGTTAATAGTCTTGTTCTTGAGCGTCTTTTCTCTCCGGTCCAATATAGACACGGGCCTCTCCTCATACGAAAGGTTGGTACCAACAACCAATTCCGAATGATCTAGGATATGGCTCGGGTCCGGGATGTACCGTCTTAATCGGGACACATGAAATACATCATGTACCTCACTTAGCGACGGCGAAAGAGCGAGACGATAGGACACATCACCTACTCGCTCTAGAATATCGAACGGCCCTATATACCTAGGACTAAGCTTTCCCCGTACGCCAAAACGAATGACGCCGCGGGTAGGCGAGATCCTAAGGAATACATGGTCGGCGACGGCAAATTCTAAGGGACGCCGATGAGCATCGGCCCAATGGCGCTGGCGATCCTGAGCAACTCGGAGGTGCTCTCTGACTTTTCTGACCACTTCAACCGTCTGAGAAATCAGTTCTGGACCGAGCATCTGCCTCTCTCCGACATCGTCCCATGCTAACGAAGATCTGCACTTCCTGCCATACAGAGCCTCGAAGGGTGCCATCTGGATACTGGCCTGGAAACTATTATTGTACGAGAATTCCACTAGGTGCAGGTGATCCTCCCATGAACCACCGAAGTCAAGGGTACATGACCGCAACATATCTTCGAGAGTTTGTATAGTACGCTCTGACTGCCCATCTGTCTGCGGATGATACGCTGAGCTGAACTTGAGACGAGTCCCCAAACTTTGATGAAGACTGCGCCAGAAGTGCGATGTGAATCTCGTATCCCTGTCTGATACTATGCTGACTGGCACTCCGTGAAGTCGGACGATCTGCCTGAGATACATCTCTGCTAGCTGCGCCATCGACTGTCCAACTCTAAATGGAAGAAAGTGTGCCACCTTGGTAAGCCTGTCTACAATGACCCAAATAGCATCCCTGCCTGCCGGAGATCTGGGTAACCCAGTCACGAAATCTATGGTTATGTGTTCCCATTTCCATTCTGGGATCGATAGAGGTTGAAGAAGTCCAGCTGGTCTCTGATGTTCAGCCTTGACCTGTTGGCAAACCAAACATCGAGAGACATACCGGGCTATCTCCCTCTTCATACCATTCCACCAAAAGTGTTGACGAATATCTCTGTACATCTTCGTGCCGCCTGGGTGAATGGAGTACTGCGAACTGTGAGCCTCTGTCATGACTTCCTGTCTGATATCTCCACTGGGTACACAAAGACGCATGCCGTGTCGAAGTGTACCATCCTCATGAATACATAACTCTGGCCTTCTCCCTGCCTCGTACTCTGCTCTGAGACGCTGAATCTTGGAATCTGTTAACTGTGCTGTCCGGATCCTCTCAACTATGGTGGACTGAATCTGTAGGTTGGCCATCAAGGCCACATTGGAAGGAAGAACCACTTCAATTCCCATCTTCTGAAGATCTGCCAATAGCTCTGGTTGCGCCGTCAGGAAATAAACTCCGACTCTCCGGCTCAACGCATCTGCTACGACGTTGGCCTTCCCTGGATGATACTGCAAGTCCATATCATAGTCCACAAGTAGCTCGAGCCATCTTCTCTGCCGCATATTAAGGTCCTTCTGGGTGAAAACATACTTCAGGCTCTTATGATCAGTAAATATCTCCACTCTGTCTCCGTACAAGTAGTGCCTCCACAACTTAAGTGCAAACACTACTGCTGCTAGCTCCAAGTCGTGGGTCGGGTAATTCTTCTCATGATCACGGAGTTGACGTGACACATAAGCAATTACCTTCCCATGCTGCATCAAAACACATCCCAATCCTCTGCCTGAAGCGTCGCAATAAACTGTGAATCCTCCGGTCCCATCTGGAAGGGTGAGAATGGGAGCCGTTATCAAACCTCGCTTCAACTTCTCAAATGATTCCTGACATTCTGCCGTCCAAACGAACGGCACATCCTTGCGGGTCAACTGGGTCATCGGCACTGAAATCCTTGCAAAATCAGAGACGAACCGCCGGTAGTAGCCGGCCAATCCAAGAAAGCTGCGAACTTCTGCCACTGAGCTGGGTACTGGCCATGCCTCGATAGCCACAATCTTCTGGGGATCCACTTCCACTCCGCCTCTGGTAATGATGTGACCCAAGTACGAAATGCGATCGAGCCAGAATTCGCATTTACTGAACTTGGCGTACAACTGGTGCTCTCTGAGAATCTGGAGGACAACTCTGAGATGCTGCTCGTGCTCTGCTTCACTCTTGCTATAGACCAGGATGTCATCAAGGAACACTATCACAAACTGATCCAAGTAAGGCATGAAGATACGGTTCATGAGGTCCATGAACACTGCCGGCGCATTGGTCGCTCCAAAGGGCATAACTAGAAACTCCCAATGCCCGTACCTCGATCTGAATGCCGTCTTCGGGATGTCCTGCTCTCTGACCCTGATCTGGTGGTATCCTGACCGCAAGTCTATCTTCGAGAAAACTGAAGCCCCTTTGAGTTGATCAAACAAGTCATCTATCCTTGGAAGAGGGTATCTGTTCTTGATTGTCACTGAGTTCAAGGTACGATAATCTACACATAGCCTGGACGTACCATCCTTCTTTTTCACAAGAAGCATCGGGGCTCCCCAAGGCGATCCACTTGCACGAATGAATCCCTTGGTCCTGAGTTCTTCAATCATCTTGTACAAAATCTCCAACTCTGAAGGCGCCATTCTGTAGACTCGCTCTGATACTGGTGCTGTCCCGGGAATCAAGTCGATGGTGAACTCGATCTCCCGTTCTGGTGGCATTCCTGGAAGTTCCTCTGGGAAGACATCTGGAAACTCTTCAACTATCCGGGGCAACTGCACTGCTGCTACTGCCATCCGCAACACTGGAGGAGATGGCTCTACTGTGCCTCTGGAAAATGAAAACTCTGGCTCTCCGGGAATACTAAAGACAACTCTGCCAATATGGCAGTCTATCCTAGCATAATGGTTCCTCAACCAATCCATGCCTAGGACTACATCATAGTCTGCCATAGGGAACTCTATGAGCCTAGCGGGGAATTCTCTACCGCTAACTACGATCCGACACGAGGAAAACACTCGATCTACTCCCATAAGACCATTACCAGTAAGTATATTGAGCCTCACTGATAATGACTCGGGCTCCAATCCTATCCGTGTCGCGAATCGTGCAGACATGAATGAATGCGATGCACCAGAATCAAATAATACAGATGCTGGAAAGGTGTTGACGAGAATAGTACCTGCCACTACCTCACCTGGTGCAACTTCTTCTTCCATGGTCATCATCATAGCCTGACTTCTAGCTGCGGGTCCCCTCTTCTGGAATCCCCTCTGCCGGTTCTGTGCTGGAGCCTGGGTGAACTGTTGCTGGTTCTGCTGATGAAAGGCCTGGGCCTGAGGCAACAATGGCCTCGGGTACTGCTGCTGCTGCTGCTGCTGGACTGGAACTGGGGCTGGTCCTCTCACCGAAGAACTAGAAAGGTTGGATGATGATGGACCTCCCCTATTCGGGCAGGTCCCTATCTGGTGGTCTGCTCCTCCACAAGCCAGGCACAATCCCTGTGTCCTACGACACTCTGCCACTACATGGCCCGGCTTCCCGTAATGAGAACATCCCACCGCGGAAGACTGCTTCTGCTTCTGCTGCTGCGGATACGTCGGGGTCGAATGCTGAACCGACGTCACTGAGGCCGCCCGCCTCGGAGTCCCAATGGTTATACCCCTAGCTGCCGGGGCTGGAGCTGAAGATTGGTGCATCTGGTTGTGGGACCGCTTTCTGTCTCCGGTCCTGTCCACAATTCTCCGGGAGGTATACTCATGCCTCCTCGCTGCCTTCAATACTGCATCGAACGTCTGGTGCTCGAACTGCTCGACAGCCAATAATATCTCTAAATGCAGCCCCTGCTGGAACCGCTGGGCCCTATCGAATTCGGTTGCCACCAAGGTGGGGGCGAACCTACTCAGCCTAGAAAACTCGGTCGCATAGCCATCGACCGTCCTGCCTCCTTGCTTTAAGTTGGTGAATCTGGTCTGCAGGTCGTACCGTGCCACCGCATCGAAGTACTTTATCTGGAATCTCTCTCTGAACGTCGCCCAAGTGACTGGGGCTGCTAATCCCATGGCCTGAGCTGCCCACCAATCGCGAGCCAAGTCTAACAACTGTAGGCGTACCACCGCCACCTTCTCATTCTCAGGTGTCCTAGCTGCTTCCAGGACCACCTCGGTATCCTGAAGCCAAGCGTCTGCGGCAATCGCATCTTCACTGCCGTCAAAGAAGGGAGGGTTCAAGCGCTTGAAACTGTTGGCCGCCTGATTCCCTTGGGGACCTCCTCGATTTAGTGCATCATGAACTTCCTGGTGCAAGGCGTCGCCTCGACGATCTTGGGATGCAAGCAGTTCTCTGATAAGCCCTACCAAAGGCCCCTCATCCTGTCTAGCTGGTTGAACGGGCGGAGCTGCCTGAACTGGAGGTTCCGAGCCTCCGGGAGGCATAACTCGGGAGGCTACTCCAGAGTGCTGAGCTTGATCTTCCTGGCGCTGGGGTGCTTGTCGAGCTTCCTCTGGCTGGTTGGCAGGTCCGGGAGTAATGCCGCTGAAGAAGACGACATAGGGAACAATAAGGAAAGGACCAGGACAGATCAATGATACAAGCAATGTGATCAGGTCGAGATTCTCAGGGATTTGAAGATACGAGCAGAGATCAAGGACGAATATTGATTGAGACATCTATTCGGTAAACCCTCATATTTCTTGATTGACAAGACCTGCATGGGCCACCACTTAAACTGTGTCACGCCCCAGAACCAGAATACTGGAGAGCGGGGGCAGACATAGCCAGCTACGTATATTGAAATAGAATACATCTCAACTATACGGTCACGGCTGTCTAGATATGAGGGTTTACTACAAGCCAGCAGTCTCTTAAGGTCAAGCCTATTGTCTCAATCTCAAGCAATTAACAGAGTTACAAGATGTTAGAGCATCAAATATATATATATATAAGGCGTCCCAAATATTACATATTGGATGATCATGAAGCTAGTCGTACAAAATGATAGGACTAGCAAGAGTTCAGTCATACATGATCAACCCTAGGATTTGTTAATCATGTTTATAGCCCGTAGGCAGACAGTAAGTAAATGTGCATCGAGCTAACAGGTGCTCGTCGGCTAAACGCCTCAAAAGAATAAATTTACATATAAGTGGGTGAAACAAAAGGAAAACCCACTCTTGGCCCGGGTTCCGTCTAGTTGTCACCATTGGGCTGGAAGCTCGGTAGATCCTCGGAAGCTGCTCCAAAATCTGGCCACACAAAACCAGCTGGGTCAAACCCCAGAAAGAGCAAGTGCCACAAGGGAGGCCACAAATAAGAACAAAAGCCAGCATATCAGAACATAAAGAATAAAAGAAAGTGCAAGTAGTAAGGTACACAGGGCGATAAACGACTAGGGACGTGGAACCATTCCGGGAGCCAGGTTACAATCCTTAAACCAGACAAGGACCGGGGTTGTAACCCTTCGCCTGAATAGCTCACTGTCTCTACTCATTTATCGTTAAGAAAAGTAAAACAAACATGCTCAGGAGATAGCAGGTACTGGAGCTAGACAAGACTTAGACAAGGCTGGACACCATTCATTCACAATCGGCCAAGCAAGTACTACGGCTTACTACTTTAACTAACTAGGGTTATCACAAGCCTTAATTACTAACAAGATGCAAGTGAGAAACTCCCAGTCCCAAGCCCTGCAGACCATCCAGTTATCCTTCCGCGGGTTGAGAGTTATAGTTGGGTACATCGCCCGGGAGACAAATGTACCCTTAGGTGACTTAGAGGGTGCAACACATGACAGTGTGCTGGAAATGTGCTCTACTCGTCGGCAAGCTACAAGTCCATTAAAGCGCCCAGATAACGAGATTGCCTGTGACTGGGAATTCTCCATGTTCTAGTTTGATCTAATAATTAGCCTAATCCAATTTAGCGCGAGTCCCTGGCCGTGGTACCCAGGAAGTCACGTCCTAGACATGATGCAAGACAAGACAAGTGGATTGTGCAAACAAGCAAGCAGGAACATCCACGGTGTCAAGTTGATTATACGAGTCAAGTTACAAGTTACAAGTCAAGTCAGGAGTGCGCCGCCACGGGCCACTATCAAGTTATCAAGATAAATCATGTCAGGGTACTTGTCAGGGGTGCGCCACGACGGGCCACTATCAAGTCAGGTTGGTCATGTCAGGAGTGCACCACTACGGGTCACTGTCATGTTATGCTAGTTCCTTGTCATACCATGCTGTGTACAATAGTTATTCCAAACATATTAAGCAAAATCAAGTTTATGCCAAAAGGCGTAAGGATATAAAATGGGCGTAAAATACCTAATAAAATACTAATATAAAAATAGGACAATAGAAGAGCCAAGATCAAGAAATATTAAATTCATCATAGACAAGTAGGTTGTGCAGGGTATGCACTGCGCAGGGTGTCAAGTGCGCAGGGTGAGCTGCGCAGGGTACCAACTGCGCAGGGTGCCAAGTGCGCAGGGGCAGATGGCGCACAGATGGATTGCGCAGAAGGTAGACTGCGCAGGAGTGAACTGCGCAGGAGTTGGTTGCGCAGAGATGGATTGCGCAGGAAATGGGTTGCGCAGGAAATGGGTTGCGCAGACATGAATTGCGCAAGGGATGGCTTGCGCAAGGCTGGCTTGCGCCAGCGCAGTCTAACGCAGCGCAAAGCACTGGCCAAGTGATTGCGCAATCGGCCATGCGCTAAAGAGCACAGGCCGGTGGTGCGCAATCGGCCATGCGCTAAAAAGCGCAAGACAGGGGGCTGTTCTTCCGCAGCTGGTGGGCGGCACAGGCCGTTGGATTGGTAGCGCCTATTGCTTGGGCAGTATTCCGTGAGAGGTTCCGGACCAAGTGCTTCGATGCGGTGGCTCGGTACGATTTACAGACCAAGTTCACCAATTTGAAGCAGATGGACAGGACGGTCGATGGGTATGCAGTCGAGTTTTCCAGACTTAGTCGGTTTGCTCCTACCTTGGTGGCGACCGAGTTCGATAGAGCCCAGCGATTTCAACAGGGACTCCACCTAGAGATTTTGCTGGCATTAGAGCAGTTCGAGCATCAGACTTTTGATACGGTATTGAGGAAAGCTATGAGGCATGAGTATACCTCCCAGCGGATAGTGGACAGGATCGGAGGTCAAAAGCGATCTCACGGCCAGATAAATCAGTCGTTAGCTCCAGCCCTGGCAGCTAGAGCTTTAACCATTGGAGCTCCGAGAAGAGCGGCTTCAGTTACGTCGGTTCAGCATTCAACCCCGACGTATCCTCAGCAGCAGAAGCAGAAGCAGTCTTCCCCTATGGGCTGTTCTTATTGTGGGAAGCCTGGGCATGTTGTTTCAGAGTGTCGCAAGGCTCGAGGATTGTGTTTGCTTTGCGGAGCGCCAGACCACAAGGTAGGGTCCTGCCCGTTCAGGACTGACTCATCACCAGCCAGGACCAGTTCATCAGTGCGGGGACCAGCCCCAGTACCAGTCCAGTAGCAGTTTCCATCTCCGAGGCCATTGCCGACGCAGACCCAGGCTTTTCATCAGCAAAAGCCTCAGTAGTTTACCCAGGCGCAAGTCCAGAATAGGCAGCAAGGATTCCAGCAGAGAGAGCCGGCACCCAGAGGACATGGTCAAGTGTTGGCTTTGACCATGGGAGAAGAAGGAGTGGCACCAGGTGAGGTAGTGGCAGGTGCTATTCTCGTCAACACATTTCCCGCTTCAGTGTTATTTGATTCTGGTGCATCGTATTCATTTATGTCTGCACGATTTGTGACACGGATAGGGCTGGAGCCCGAGTCATTATCAGTAAGGCTCAATATACTTACTGGTAATGGTCTTGTGGGAGTAGATAGAGTATTTTTCTCGTGTCGGATCGTGGTTAGCGGTAGAGAGTTTTTCGCTAGGCTGATAGAATTCCCGATGGCCGATTATGATGTGGTCTTAGGGATGGATTGGTTGAGAGACCAGTATGCTAAGATAGACTGCCATATTGGCAGAGTTATTTTTAGCATTCCAGGCGAGCCGGAGTTTTTCTTTTCTCGAGGCGAAGTGGAACCTTCTCCTCCATTATTGCGGATGGCCGTAGCAGCAGTGCAGTTACCTCGGATAGTCGAGGAATTTCCAGATGTTTTCCCGAATGAGCTTCTAGGGATGCCGCCAGAACGGGAGATCGAGTTCACTATCGACTTGATTCCCGGGACAGCACCAGTGTCAGAGAGAGTCTACAGGATGGCGCCGTCAGAATTGGAGGTATTGTACAAGATGATTGAAGAACTCTGGACCAAGGGATTCATTCATGCTAGTGGATCGCCTTGGAGAGCCCCGATGCTTCTTGTGAAAAAGAAGGATGGTATGTCCAGATTATGTGTTGACTATCGTACCTTGAACTCAGTGACAATCAAGAACAGATATCCTCTCCCCAGGATAGATGACTTGTTTGATCAACTAAGAGGAGCGGCAGTATTCTTAAAGATTGATTTACGGTCAGGGTACCACCAGATCAGAGTCAGAGAGCAGGACATCCCGAAGACAGCTTTCCGATCTAGATATGGGCATTAGGAGTTCCTTGTTATGCCCTTTGGAGCGACCAACGTGCCGGCTGTATTCATGGACCTCATGAATCGTATCTTCATGCCTTATTTGGATCAGTTCGTGATCGTGTTCATAGACGATATCATGGTTTACAGCAAGAGTGAAGCGGAGCATGAGCAGCATCTCAGAGTTATCCTCCAGATTCTCCGAGAACACCAGTTATATGCCAAGTTCAGTAAATGCGAGTTCTGGCTCGATCGCATTTCATACTTGGGTCATATCATCACCAAGGGTGGAGTGGAAGTGGATCCCCAAAAGATAGTGGCTATCGAAACATGGCCAGTGCCCCGCACAGTTACAAAAGTTCGCAGTTTTCTTGGATTAGCCGGCTATTACCGGAGATTTGTTTCGGACTTTGCTCGGATATCAACGCCATTGACACAGTTGACCCACAAAGATGTGCAGTTTGCTTGGACAGCAGAATGTCAGGAATCTTTTGAGAAGCTGAAGCGAGGCTTGATGACGGCACCCGTTCTCACACTTCCAGATGGGACCGGAGGATTTTTAGTGTACTGTGATGCCTCAGGCAAGGGTTTAGGATGTGTTTTGATGCAGCATGGAAAGGTAATAGCTTATGCGTCACGTCAACTTCATGATCATGG
The DNA here is from genome assembly GCA_029216955.1 of Iris pallida. NCBI lineage: Eukaryota > Viridiplantae > Streptophyta > Magnoliopsida > Asparagales > Iridaceae > Iris > Iris pallida. The sequence continues at coordinate 10,193,038 of JANAVB010006397.1, read as the reverse complement.
GAGGAATTACCCAACCCATGACTTAGAGCTGGCAGCAGTAGTGTTTGCACTTAAGTTGTGGAGACACTACCTGTATGGAGATAGGGTGGAGATTTTCACCGACCACAAGAGCCTGAAGTATGTTTTCACCCAGAGGGACCTTAATATGCGTCAGAGGAGATGGCTAGAGCTACTCGTGGATTATGATGTCAACCTGCAGTATCACCCTGGGAAGGCCAACGTTGTTGCCGATGCATTGAGCAGGAGAGCCGGAGTTTATTTTCTGACAGCGCAACCAGAGATATTGGCAGATCTTCAGAAGATGGGTATAGAAGTTGTCCTTCCTACCAATGTGGCATTGATGGCCAGCATGCAAGTTCAGTCCAGTATAGTTGATAGAATCAAGATAGCTCAGTCCTCCGATTCTAAGCTTCAGCGGCTTAGAGCAGAATGTGAAGCAAGACGACGACCAGAATTATGTATTCATGAAGACGGTACACTTCGACATGGTAAGCGTCTTTGTGTACCCAGTGGAGATATCAGACAGGAGGTGATGGCGGAAGTCCACAGTTCTCAGTATTCAATTCATCCCGGTGGCACGAAGATGTACCGTGATATCCGTCAGCACTTTTGGTAGAATGGCATGAAGACGGAGATAGCTCGGTTTGTCTCTCGGTGTTTGGTTTGCCAACAAGTCAAGGCTGAACACCAGAGGCCAGCTGGACTTCTTCAGCCCTTGCCAATTCCAGAATGGAAGTGAGAGCATATAACCATGGATTTTATGACTGGATTACCTAGATCCCCAGCAGGTAGAGATGCTATTTGGGTTATAGTTGACAGGCTCACGAAGGTGGCTCACTTTCTCCCGTTCAGAGTAGGTCAGTCGACCGCTCAGCTAGCAGAGATGTACCTCCGGCAGACTGTCAGATTCCACGGTATACCAGTCAATATCACTTCAGACCGGGATTCAAGATTCACGTCACATTTTTGGCGTAGCTTGCAAGAGAGTTTGGAAACTCACCTCCAGTTCAGCTCAGCTTATCATTCGCAGACAGATGGTCAATCAGAACGTACGATCCAGACTCTTGAGGATATGTTGAGATCTTGTACACTCGACCTCGGTGGTTCGTGGGAAGATCACCTGCACCTGGTAGAGTTCTCGTACAACAACAGTTTCTAAGCCAGTATCCAGATGGCTCCGTTCGAGGCACTGTATGGTAGGAAGTGCAGATCCCCACTAGCATGGGACGATGTGGGAGAGAGGCATATGCTTGGTCCAGAGATGATCGCTCAGACAGATGAGGTGGTCAGGAGAGTCAGAGATCATCTTCGCGTTGCACAAGATCGTCAGCGCCATTGGGCCGATTCTCTTTAGCGTCCCCTTGAATTTTCTGTCAGCGACCATGTATTCCTAAGGATCTCGCCTAACCGTGGCGTCATTCGTTTTGGCGTATGGGGAAAGCTTAGTCCTAGGTATGTAGGGTCGTTCGATATTCTGGAGCGAGTAGGAGACGTATCCTATCGTCTCGCTCTTCCGCCGTCTCTGAGTGAGGTGCATGACGTGTTCCATGTATCCCAACTACGACGGTATATCCCGGACCCGAGCCACATCCTGGATTATTCAGAATTGGTTGTTGGTACCAACCTTTCGTATGAGGAGAGACCCGTATCCATACTGGACCAAAGAGAGAAGATACTCAAGAACAAGACTATCAAGTTAGTCCGTGTTGCTTGGGGTCATCACTCTTTGGGAGAGTCAACGTGGGAGCGTGAGGATGATATCCGATCGCGATATCCCGACCTGTTTTACTCGTGAGATATAATATCCTTCTTATGCCTCATGTCTTCGATTTCTTGCTTGCATGAATGATTGTTTGATTGCTTAACTAGTATAGCTTGCCTGTGAGTAGTATAGCTTGTCCTTGCATCTCTAGCCACTTGATTAAATTCCGAGGACGAAATTCTTTTAAGGTGGGTAGAGTTGTAATGACCATTGTTCGTATCACGTATCTCGGTATACGTGTACGTATTTAGACCAGTATTGCAAGTTTCCTTAGTTGGTTCAGCCCAACTTGACTTGGTTCGACTTGGTTTGCACGGTTCGATTTTATGTGAACCACTCCCACCTACCACCACTTTCATTAAATATCCCACCTACCACCACCCCCCTTCATTAAATATCCCACTAACATTTCTCTCTCTTCATTACTTCTTCTTCTCCACCATTACTTCTTCAACCACCAGGAAAGAAAGAGAGAGGGAGAGCTTAGGCAAGTGCACCTTGCTTTATGGAGGAAGTCCATTTTTATTGTTCCATTGTCTTCCTCATGTGTTTCCAAACCACTTTAATACTTGACATTTTTCATTTCTATGGTTAAATTTTTATAAATCTAGCTTTGTGGTATTTTCGGTCTCCAGGATTTTGATCTATCAAACTTGCATATTTTGCTAAGTTGATGATCCCATGTTGCAGAGGATTTCGTTTGGTCCAAATCTGACCTACGGGATTTTGCCCTGGCCGTATGGCCATTTACTTAGGAGCCGCATGGCTTATATAGAATCATATTAATTAATCTCATTTACACTTGCAGTTGCTTGCAAGTGTTAATTGTAGCCGCATGGGAGCATACTTGGCCACCTTGGCATTAAATGCATGCATGTGGGAGCTAAGCTTAGCATTAATACTTGGCTCCATTATCATGGCTTAGCATTTAATGCTTGCACCCATAGCCTTGCATGCATCAGCACCCAAGTAAGCCGCAGATGCATGCAATATTTTGCACGCAATATTCTAACGTGTATTTAATGCATACAATATTTTAATGCATTTTTAAAAAAAATACATACACTAAAGCGTTCAGCCGCATGGAGGAGCAAAGTGAGCCGCATGCTTATTCAATGCATTATAATAATGCATTTTATCATTAGCACAGCCGCATAGGCTTCTGAAAGTTTAATGCTTATTTGCATTTAAGACCTTACTTTATTATTTAATGCTTAATTGCATTTAAGACCTTACTTTATTATTTAATGCTTAATTGCATTTAAGACCTTACTTTATTATTTAATGCTTATTGCATTTTAGACCTTACTTTATTATTTAAATGCTTTATGCATTTAAGACCTTACATTTATTACTTAATGCTTTATGCAATTAAGGCTTTAATAATTGTATTTAATGCTTTAAGCCCGTTTCCTTGGCACCAGCCGCATGGCCAAGTGACTGTGGGCCGCATAGAAATTTCCCGAGCCGCATGAGTCCCCCACAGCCCTTGCCCCTTTTAATATTTATTATATGTGTACTTGTGTTAAATTAATTGTTCCCTGAACACGATGGTGATCCGTTGTGGTACACTTTTGACATGACATAATAGTGGCCCGATACGGCGCACTCCTGACAGTGAACATGACATGACAAGATTGAATGGCCTGGACACCGTGGGTGATTGTGTTTGTACAATTGAACCAATAATGTTTGTATCATGTCTAGGACAGGGATCCCTGAGTACCACGGTCAGGGGTACCTATGTAATTGGCTAAGGCTAATAACTAGAATAATTCAGTAGTCATGAGAGATTTCCCCAGTTACAGGCGATCCCGTTATCTCGGCCACCATTGTGGGACTTGCAGCCTGCCGACTGTAGAAGCATGGAAAATAATAAAGAAATTGACTCATGCGGCCAAGAAAGACCCATGCGGCTTAGAAAACGCATGCGGCTCAGGGAGTCATGCGGCATAAAGAGCTATGCGGCCGGAGGCATTCCATGCGGTTCAGAAGACATGTGGCGTGACAGTGCTCCCCTCCGATCCATGCTGCATTAATTGCTTTGACGGCTGACCCCTCTGAAAAGTTGACAGACCTGACACCAAAGCAGGTAATTATAACTCTGTCAGGATGATGAATCTCTAGGAAAGAGAAAGAAATCTCTGACACGATCCCCCGAGAGCAACAAAATGCCACGTGGCCCTGCCACGTGGGTGTGCTTATGCGGCTCGAAGTGAAGACTTCCCATGCGGTTCAGAGTAAAGCTGTCCCATGCGGCTCGAGTGGAATCATCCCTATGCGGCTCAAGAAGATCATGCCCATGCGGCTCAAGCAGACATACCATTATGCGGTTCATGCGGCTCATCATATGGTTCAGAAGTCTGAAGGAGGGGGCCACTGCCCAGACAGCCCTGACACGTGTCCCAAGTCTTATGCGGCCCAATATTCATGCGGCCCAAATCTCATGCAGCCCAATCTGCATGCGGTTCCAGTCACACCATTGGCTCTCAGGACACGTGTCCTCAGCCGATCAATCTCCCAGATTTATGGCAATCCAAGATCGGGTCGAATCCCAATGATCTGGGGCACGTGGCAGGAGAATAAATTTGATTTATTCGCAGATATTATAAGGAAGATTTATGCCAATCAGCATTAATTGCTAATGGGGATTTGGTGTAACCTACCCTTAATGGTTCTGATCCGTCACAATCAGAAACGAACGGCCTAGATTGATCAATCCCCAGGCCGTCGCCATCTCCAAGAGCTAATCATTGGCAACCCTAGTGATCACATCCCACTATTATAAATAGCAAGGTGCTATTCCCTTGTGATATATAGAGAGATATACAAAAAGAAAACCAAAGAAGAATACGTATACACAGAGAGACTCCCCCCATAGTCAGAGAGGGAATATACACAGAGACAGAGAAGCCAGGAGAGCAATCAGAGAGAGAGCAAGAAGGCATTTCTTCGTCAACGACCAAGCAGATCTTCCCCGAGTCAAGGCTGCGTACCGATCGTCCAAGGAGTAAGGCAGAGCGGCCGTCGCTTTCCCGAGCCTCTATCGTCAACCCCCAGAATCTAAAATAAACAATCATACTTAGACTGCTGTACCTAGGTTTTCGTCCCTAGGCTTTCTTTGTACGAGCGAGTTTGTATTGTGAGTCTAAGTTCAGTCCTCCGATAATTGTTCTGTACTTTTACAATCAATGGCAAACACGATGGCGACTCTGCTGGAGACTAACTTCTCCACGGCTGAGGAGTTGGTGACGCAATCGGACGCAGCCAAACTTGGCTCTACACAACAGAAGATGGTCGTACGCTTCGACCAGCAAGCGTTCGAAGAGATGCTCTCTGAAGGTAGCACTTGCCCGGTCCAGAAGCGCACCCGCACCATAAAGGCTCGCAAAGAGTGGAGGCCAAAATCATTTGCTCCTCCGCAAGCCCTTGATGGTGTGCTCTCTATTGCTCAAGATGGCGAGAAAGACTCCCCTGCGGCCCCACTTCAGACCGTAGACAACTCTGCTGTCCCCAAGTCCGGCAGAAGAAAACACTATGATGCTGGACTTACAGGGGCAAAGAGGAACTCTACGCGATCCGAGCCGCAGAAGAGTATTAGCCGCAGGGAGAAAGCCCATGCGGCTACAACCGCCGACCGCATAAAGAAAACTCATGCGGCCACATCTGTCAGCCGCATAACTTTTGCGGTTACAGTTGCCAACCGCACGGATGAGACTCATGCGGCTATTAAAGTCAATCGCTTGCAGAAAACCCATGCGGCCACAGATGCCAACCGCATGCGGTCAGCCCGCACGGTCGTGACTCCTAGCCGCATAAAGACTCATCCTACAACAAAAGACAGCCGCATGCAGACAGCCTGCACGGTACCCAACGCTAGCCGCATAGCATCCGTCCCACGCTTCTCTCGATCAGTCTTAGACCGGCTTTCATGCGGTCCTGACTCTGATCATTCTCTGGATGATAATCCAGACTCTGTGGTATTCGACTTAGACTCCTCCTATTACGCACCCACAAGTGCTAAAAGGAGGAAGTCTAGGGCAGCGCGGGCTCATCAAGTCCAGACGACTGCCCCAACCTCTGACTATCGGGGCATCCCGCTGATTATCACGTGGGCCTCTGATGGAAAGTTGTATAAAACCACTCAAGTCCAGCCCCCGGCGGCAAACAGACAAAGTGGTTCCTCTAACCTGCGTGAGGTTATCCTCCACAAACGCAAGGAAAGAGAAGGAGCTTCGGGGTGTAAAGAGCCCTCACACGGACATCAATGCACCCAGATCATCGTCAACTGCTGTTGCAGCAACGCGGCGGTGACGGAAGACCGGCCATCCGTCTTCCAAAGACTACATCACCCGAGCTCAGAAGACGAGGCACCTCCTGTTGTCTCCTGCAAGTCCGTGCAGAAAGTTCTCGCCAAGGGAAGAGAGAAGAAAACGAGCATCTCCAGCCCAAAGGTGTCAACTACTGCAGCTAAGAAACCGTCGTCTAAAGGGTTATCCTCCACTGGAGTATTTCAACACACCTGTCCGAAGACGAAAACTGCTGCAGTAGAAAGTTCGTCGTCTGCAACATTAGGGGTCGTCGGAACTGGGGGTAGCACTCCTCCAAACATCCACGACAATCCGACATTCCAGGAATACGGACTGGAGGAAGCAAATCCTCCGACGGATACAACAGATACCGACGTCCCCAAGGACATCCTAGACGAAGCAAGCTCCGAAGCCGGGGGTAGTGTTCCTTTCGAGTCTGAACCTGAAGAGAACATCCCCACTTATCCTGATGATTTCTCGATGCACGGGTACGACTCGGAGGGTACATCCTCTACCACTCCTTCCGTCACTCCTCATGTGAAGACGGTGTTCATGACAGACAGCAATCAAGGCGGTTCCGGTGATCGCCAGCACATCGACACTTTGGAGGCCATACTGCACGCCTTGGTCAAGTCTGTAGACGAGATCAAAGCGGCGCTTCCTAATCTGCAGGGGGTGACACCTGGCCAGACAAGCACGGGTCCCGCAATCAACGTAGATTCAAATTCAGCGGCACCGAACTCGGGCAACAATCCTCCCGAGATAACAGCTCCGACTGCGACAGATAAGACCCGAGAAGTAAGAAGAGAAGTTCAAGAGCTCCGAGCCATGTTCTACGCCCGAGAAAACTCTCAAGACCTCAGTATACGGCAACCATATCCTGCTGAATGGAGGGATGTTCCCTTTCCACCAAGATATAAGCCGTTCAATATCAACCCATATGATGGCAAGACTTCAGCAAGTCGGTACATCACTTACTTTGAGGTCACTACCGACCATCTCCTCCATGATGACGCTATCCTCACGCGGTTATTCATTGGGGCATTGGAAGGAGTCGCCTTCGATTGGTACCGCAACCTGCCAGACAATTGCATCCATTCCTTCGCTGGCTTCAAACGCCTGTTCTTGGAGAGGTTCTATGAGGTAGGGCAGGACATCACGATGTCTACCCTCATGGACGTCATTCAAGGAGAGAAAGAGCTGACGAGGAATTACATTGAGCGGTTTCGTCAAACCGCAATGAAGTTACCATCTGGCAACCCGAACTCTTCCTTGATCGAAATTTGCCAAAAGAGACTACTCCCAACAATCAGTCTCTGGATGGGCGAGAGTCAATTCAAAGACTTGAAGGCTTTTATCATTAGTGCTACAAGTGCCGAAGAACGATTAAAGAAGGCTCACCAACTGGGATTACATATCTCAGAGGGAGAGAACAAGGGCAAGCGTCCCAGCACCACCAACGACAATGGGGGTAGCCCCTCCAATAACCAGGACAACGGAGGCAAGCAGGCTATGGTGGCCAATACAGCCCAGAAGCCTGAGTCGCAACCTGCGGACAAACAATGACCTCAAATCACTTACTCTTTTGAAGACGGTCATGTCAAGCCTATCTTGGACATGCTCATACAAGGAGATAGGATTCAGCTTCCTCCACCAAGACGGGAGCCTCGGCCGGCTGATCTGAAGAACCCAAAGTTCTGCCATTACCACCGCTACGTCCACCATGCTACGCACGACTGCTACCAACTGAAACGATATATCCAAAACCTCATCGATTCGAACGCTCTGGCCATCGATTTCGAGAAGGTAACCGTGGCAGCCAATATGGTGTCCGTACAATTCGGCAGCTTCCCTCCAACAGAGACCCAGGACGGGGTTATACCCATCCCTCTGGCAACGATGGAGATTGCTAATCTCCCGCCTGCTCAAGCTGCTGGTCTAGTACCCCTCACCACATCACGAGGGGAAATCATGTAGGTCCATCCGGACCTAGTCCACGAGGTAACTCAGTCCACTCCATCTTCTAAAAAGAAAAGTGGAAAAGTCAGATCCTACCGTACCACCTCAGCAGATGAAGAGGAAGTCACGGTCGTTGTTACTCGATCCAGAGCATAATCTGAACCTGTGGCTGAAAACTCGACTGATGATCATCCGCCCATTACCACGGATGCTCCGGGACCGGCTCAGCCTTCGACGACCGACAAGCCTAGGCCGAAGGAGACTCGCTTCGACAAATCCCTCCGAAAGGAAATATCTCAGGGACTGGAGAGGCCCTACAACTTCGATATCTTGGCGCAATTGGCCAATACACCGGCCAAATTGTCCTTGTATGAACTCCTGAGGCTCTCGAAGGATGTCCGCACAGCTTTGAGCGATGCACTTCAAAATGCCGACGCGTACCTGGCTCAGGTCAACCTCACGAGAGAAAATCAGCCCGCAGACATCCAAGACAGTGCCTGTACGGGAGCCATGCCCAACATCGTCTTCACTCCACAAGACATGCTCATCAAGACTAATCTACACGATCGCCCATTATACTACACAGGCTACATCGGCGACATAAAGGTGGACCGGATGCACATTGACCCTGGGTCTTCCATAAGCATCATTCCAAAAGGACTACTGCATCATCTTCGTATCCCGATGCATCGCCTGACCCCTACAAACACCGCCATCAGTAGGTTCAATTCGGGCAGGAGCTACCCAATCGGGAAGATCCGTCTGAAATGTCAGATTGGCGATCTCCAATCAGAAGTCACTTGCTACGTCATAGATGCCGACACTTCATACAACATCCTTTTGGGGTGCCCTTGGATACACGATTACATGATCGTGCCTTCCATGCTACACCAATGCTTCAAATATGTCGACAAGCACGGCTTCGTGAGGACAGAATTTGCTGACATCGATCCCTTCAAAGGGGTCGAATCTTATTACTCGGACTCCTGCCTATACGAAAAGTCGAAGAGGCACCTTGAAGGAGGAAATAAACAAACTGATGTTGAAGCAACCACGGGATCAGAAGAACCTCTGACAATCCACCTCCAGGCTCGCAAACCAGGCAATTCTGCACCCCTTACGGCCACGCTGCGTAAGGACGCGATCAACCTCTCGGCACAGGAAGAGCAGTTGAGAATTCGGCTGCCAAGGTTCGGTCAGGTACCGAGACCCACGACAGGGCCACTTACCATCAGATTGCCGGGAGTCAGTCAATCCCAAACAGAGAAACTCAATCCCTCCGATAGGCCTCTGACGATACGCCTGCCTAAGAAAGGTCGTCACCCCGATGCGAGGTCTGACACTTCAAGCGAACCAGCCACCCCTCGCTCCACATCAAGTGCTAGACTGGGGGTTGCTAGTCTACCGACAACCCCACGCTCCGCTCCGTCAGTTGAACCTCTGAAGATCAAGCTGACTAGGACGCCCTCTCAATCTTCATTCACACAGGGGGTAGCCGAAGAAGAACCAGAGCTAGCCAAGTATGTGGCTGCCCACACTGACGCTCCCTCCGCAGATGTTGTAATCCCTCTAGAAAAGATACCTTACTTCATCAATAAAGGATTATCTTTGAACTACACCGAGCTCGATAAGCTATGTACAATGTATGCTATGGAACACGGTATAGGCACTCACCTACACACACAGGTGACAAATGTGTACACCGCGATCCAGCTTACTCCAGTAGAAGACGCTTACCGAATAATCGAGGGAAGGGACCACCCAATCTTCTTCGGCCGGACGAACAACCCGCATCCCCTCGCCATGGAAGAAGTCGACTTCGGGTCAGATGCTGGAAGACTGCCTCTGTATCTCTATAGCCCTCAATCCAAATATCTCATGCAGAAATAGGGGTATGATCTAGAGACAACGCCAGGACTGAACTACGGCACTGGACGACGATTACCTTTGAAGACACCAGCCCCGGCGGGCAAACTACGGAACTACTATAACAAAACCCGATGCGGTTTAGGATATGTAACGCCTACTACGACCCCTGAAAGCTCAGATAAAGAATGCGACTGGCAGTCACATTTAACCGGATCACCGACTTCCGACTCAGATACCAGCATCGGAGATGTGTTCAGACAAGTCATGTCAGTCAACATGGCATTCACCGATGCTTACGAGGAAGACGAAGACATCCCCGAAATCCTTGAGCTAGAGCCATGGGTGCAGCAATTAGACGCACAATGGAAAAAGCGGTTCGAACTGAGAGAACCTTCTACTGAAGATGAGGTCATACAAGTGGATCTCGGCAGCGAATCCTCTCCAAAACCGATCTTTATCAGTAAAAGCCTAACTGACGAAGAACGAGAGTCGCTGTTAGAACTTGTCAGAGGATACATTGATGTGTTCGCCTGGAGCTATGAAGACATGCAGGGGTTAAATCCTAACGTCGCTCTCCACAAACTCAATATATCGCCAGATGCAAAGCCAGTCAAGCAGCAACAACGACGCTTCCGCCCAGGCATCATGGACGCGATCGAAGCCGAAGTTAACAAGCTAATAGCCAGCGGCTTCATTCGTAAAGAGCAACATCCTGATTGGGTCGCCAATATAGTACCTGTCCTCAAGAAGAATAGGAAGATTCGAATCTGTATCGACTTCCTGTCACGACCCGGTCCCAATTTCTTGGGTCGAATCGGATCATGCCCAGCCTGCACCGTTGTTGAGACGGCGGCAGTAAGCTGTATCACTCATGCAGGTAAATAAAACAACACAGTCTATTTGTCACAACTTTAATAATTCGAATAGTTTAAAACTTTTTACAATAAAATGAAAAATACATCTGAAGTACATTGCTTTCCACAAACATCATGAATTATAAAGAAGAAGAAAAATCTAGGCAACCAGCTCATCAGTCTCGAGATCATCGTCCTCTAGTTGGGATCACGGAACAAAGCCTCATCAGTGATACCTAAAATGTTGGGTCTCCAGTCAGGAGGGAGCAAAGTACAATTACGAATATCCAATAATTCAAATAATAATTTGAAATTTGCAATGTTAAACAATTTGAAATACTTTAACAATATTTTTCAACAATTCTACAATTGAAAACAATGTGATTTGAGTAGGTAACGAACTATGACCGGCTTGGGATGATTCAATTATATCCTAATGATACGGTCCGGCCTATCCTCGTGTATAGGAGGAATCAGCTCGCACAATCAATGATGCAATATAGGGGTATTGGTCATAGACGCTACACTACTCCCCCAATATCTCGAGTCAATTAATCAGATTCAATCAATGAGTCAATATTCGAACTCTAGTAAAGAGTTCCACAATCAATACTCTAGGAGAGAGTTCCGTGTAGCAATGTGGTTTAAAATTGCAATAAAACAATTACTAGATAAATTACCAAATAGACATAACTGCACTTGCCTTTGTTTTAGAATGACTGGATAGACGAGTCGGTACCGAGGAGGAACGTCAGGTGTAACTTCGAGTTCCTACAGTTGAGAACTCGACTTAGAACCTTTGTATAACCAGGCTATGTGTGCTAGTTGCAATCTCTAGTAGTCATGTCCTAGTCAGGTTTTAGGTTGTATTAAACTACAGCTAACGGTTACGTCGCAACTACGTGCGTTGATTAAGCCGGTTAATTGATTTATTTGGAAATACACGAGAATCGATTACAATTTGGAAAACTTTGTGTTTTGTAATATATTTATAAAAATATAATTTCTTTTAGTGATAAACCGTGAACTAGTTATTTAATAACATTTTATCCATTTTAATTAAATTCGTAATTAATCAGTAAATTATGCTCTAATCTACGATTTATGCGTCTAAACACAAACCACCCAAATTCACATCCACCAGAAAAATAAAATAAAACTATGCTACACAATACAATGGCACAGCTAATGATCCTAGGGTGGGCTTATGCCCTGTACAATTTTCTTTTACATCAAATAAGAGAAAAGTGATTTAATTACTAAATAAAGTGCAATAAATAAATAACTATATTAATTAGCCTAAATATTAAACAAAATAATTTAAAAAGATAGCTAAGAGTCTCAGACTCGGTCCATTCCTCAAACTTCGGCTAATACCACAACGTCCGGTCGGACCGGTGTGTTTGCATTTCGTCGGGGCCCACAGACCGGTACGGTCGTCGCCCGAAAAATCAATTTAGAAATTCATTTTCGAAAGCCAATTTTGAAATCAATATAAATATAGTTTTTGTAAAAATTTGGGCAGCACTTCCTCTATTTCGGGACAAACCCAAAACTGGGAAATGCGCCACGGAAAACCTGCAATTATTCCAACCCAAAGATAATCCCGCAAATATCCACCAAAATATTTTCAAGCCACCAGAAATAATTCCCAAACAACCTAATTTCCCGAAATATCCAGGAATTCCATAATCAAACCAATCCACACCAAACCAGCAGGTAAAATACAGGAAAATACGCTAACGTAGCTAATCGAAAATAACGCAGCTAACCGAATTTCCCAAAGGGAAACCGGGGACCGATTCTCATCACAGACTCTACGGGAGGGACGAACTACTGTGATTACCAAGAAATTACCAAATTCCGTTGGCGGGGAGCCGCGGGAAAAACTCGGGAATAATCTGAAACAAAGTTCGGCAGCAGGTCGCAGATTCCGGACAGCGGGGGAGGGCTCGCGAGCAGATCCGGCTCGCGGGAAACGGCAGCAGCTCACCGGAAGGGTGCGGCCAAAGGGGATCGGCGCGCGGACAGCGGCTCGGGTGGCCGGAGGAGTCCGCGGGAAGGGGTCAGGGGCGCTGGACATCGCAGCGGGGCAGCGCCTCGCCGGAAAGGTGGGCACGGAGGAGGAGCTCGTGGAAGATCGGGAAACGCTGGCGGGGTCGCGCTGGACGGCGGGGGAGCCGCCGGAAAGATCTCGTCAGGCGGGGTTCTGGCCGCGGGGCGGTGGCGGCGCGGGCGAGCGCGGTCGGGGGCGCTGGCAGCGCCTCGCCGGAGCGCTGGAGGGCTGCGGACAGCGGGGAACCGCGCGGAGGGGTCCCGGACGGCAGCGGCGGGGGAGCCGCGAAGGAGCGTGCGGAGAGGGGGCGGTCGTCGGCCTCGGGGAGGAGTTTCTCCAAGGAAGGGGAAGAAGTCAGAGAGAGAGGGAGAGATCGGTTAGGTTCTGAGAGCTTTGCCAACAGAGAGTGAGAGAGATTAAGAGATTTGTGAGTTGTTAAGTTTTTGTGAGGAAGAGAGTGGTTTTGCTGAATATGTGGGGATATGGGTTCTGTGAGTGACTTGAGGACGTGGGGATGAGGGATTAATAATGGGGAGTTGGGTGTGTGCGTGTGGGGGTTACTGGAAGGGGAAGAGGAGTGGTGAATGTGTGAGTAAATAGGGAGGAGTTGGAGGAGTTGATGGGTTGGGAGTTACGTGGGAGAAGAGTTGGTGGTGAAAATTAAAAGAGAGGGAGAAGAAAAGGTCTGCTGTTATGTGTGGATGTGAGGAAAGAAGGGGAGTTATAATAGGGAGCGCTGGTCCCTTGGTGGACCAGTTCCAAACTATATTATTATTATTTTTTTAAGTTATGAACCAAGTCAAAAATAGAGTTAGGAAAAAGGAATTTGGGTTTGGGCTCAGGCTCGAACTCGGGTCTGGGTCAGCAACCAAAAGCCCAATTTTATTATTTAAAAATAGTTTCAGCCCAATAATAATAATATTAATAATTATAACCTTACTAATAATAACAATATTAATACTTATAATTTATTTAACCAAAGTTTTATCAAATTAATTTTCCAAGGACAATCAAGATTAAAATAAAAATGCATTTAAATTAATTATTCTAATTAATCAAGATTACGGGTTTCACAACCTTCCCTTCTTAGAAAATTTCGTCCTCGAAATTTAAAGTAAGGGTAGGAGAATCAAACGGCTACGGGTACCACGCCCGTAACTCAGGTCCAACAATAAGAATTTCCAAGGTAGTCGTGGATGAGACAATTTAGGGACAAGTTTTTATTTATGATATCATCCATGCAGAAAAATACAAAAGCGAACCAAAGTACACGAGGTTGATCAGACCATCATGTACCGGTCCTGATTAGACAATATATTAGTGGGTGCACCCAATAAAATACCGTCATGATCAAGCTTGACAAAAAATAGCTTGCAAAACTAGGCTAATTTAGCAGCATCAGTCAAGTTTAGAAAGAAAAGATAAGAAAATAAATGATGGCTCGAATTCTGATCTTCTTCTTACCTCTGACTAGGCTTGCAAATGGTTCCTCTGGCACTGAAAGGTTGATTCCAATCTTCAGTTCTGAATTATCCAAAATGTGACTCGGATCCAAAATGTAACGTTTGAGCTGTGACGTAGAAAACGTTGCACACTCCGAAGATTAGCTGGTAGAGCTAACTGGTATGCTACTTCCAACTTGTCTTAAACTTCAAATGGCCTGATGTTCCTGGCCTTAATTTCCAGCTCCATCAAAACTGATTGTTCCTCTGGTAGGAGAAAACTTCACCAAAAGCAATTTGGTCTTCCCAAGACATACCAAATTCTGAGACGCAAAATCTCAATACATCTTCAAGCGTCTGGATTGACCTCTCTGATTGCTCGTCCCGCGGTACTCCATGAATCCGGTAGATGTGCTTCCCGTACAATGATGCCCACTTCTTAGTGGATAAACCAACTTGAAGGAAAAAAGTGTGCTGACTTAATCAGTCGGTTTATTATAATCCAATTGGTGCCCTTCCCTCCTTGGGAACAAGGCAATCCTTACTCAAAGTTCATTGTCATATGCTTCTACTTCTACTCCGAATTGTCCAGCGGCTTCAACAAGCTTGTTGTCCTCTTGCTAAATTTCTCATGTTGACAAATTCACATCTAATCCCATACCTGAAATTGTCCTTCTTTATTCCATAACACCAATCAATGGAGGCATAATCCGATACATCTTATCATCTCCTGAATTTATGGAATACTGCGACTGGTGTATTTCTTTCATCAACTTGTTCCTCCGTTTGTCAGCCGATACGCAAATCTCGTACCATTCTTCAGAGTTCCACTGCTGATCAATTTAGAAACCCTCAAGTGTTCCAGCCAACACTTGATCTCTAAGCCTGTAAAGTGCCTCGTTTTGAAACTACATTCTCTTGATTTTTTTTTTTATCCCTCAGCTTCGAACTTCATCAATACTGAATCAGCATCCAGCTCCGTCCTTCTATCTCCAGGTAGTGTAACCTCCAGTCCAAACTTCTCGATGTCTTCTAGTAGGTGTTAATCTTTGGTTAAGAACTTCGCCATCAGTATCGACCAAGTGCATCAGCGACCACATTAGCCTTACCTGAATGGTACTGCAGGTTGATGTCGTAATCCTTCATCTGCTTCAACCATCTTCTTAGTCTAACATTCAGCCCTTTCTGAGTGAAGACATATTTCAGACTTTTGTAGTCCGTATAAGTTTTCACTCCCTTTCCATAAAAATCATGTTTCCATAGTTTCAAAGTAAAGATAATTGCAGCAAATTCCAAATTAGGCGTGGGATGATTCTTCTCATGAGTCTGTAGTTGCCTACACGTGTAAGCAATTACTTTCCCATGTTGTTGAAGAACGCAACCCAGTCCTCTTCCAGAGGTATTACAGTAAATTGAGAACCCACCGGTTCCTGCGGGTAGCGCGAGGATTGGTGTAGTGGTAAGTCTCTTCTTCAGCTCCTCAATGCCGCTTGGCAAACTTTCGTTCAGATGAACTCTTCATTCTTCCAAGTGTGCTTCGTCATTGGCTCAGCAATCTTGGCGAAATCTTTCATGAACTTCTGATAGTAGCCGGCCAAGTTCAAGAAACTTTCGAATTGAACTTGGGGTATACCACTTTTCAACAGCAGCTATCTTCCATCAAAATTTCTTCTCTTGACAACATGGCCAAAAATCCACCTTGTCAATAATCCACGTTCAGATAACTTACCAAACTTCTTTTTTCTCAAAGTTTCCAAAACTTCCTCAGGTGTTCTTCATGCTCTTCTTCAGTCTTCAAATATATCAGAATGTTATCTATGGAGAAGATAAACTGATTCATATACTCATGAAAAAAATCTCTGTTCATGAAATTCATGAACATAGCAGGAGCATTTGTCAGTCTAACGTCCTGACCACAGAAAACTACACATACTTGATGTTTGAACGCCGTCTTGGAAATGTCCTCTTTCCTGACTTTGATTTGATGGTAGTCAAATCTTAAGTCAAACTTTGAAATATCCTATCTCCACATAACCAGATCAAACAGATCCTCGACCCGGACAGAAAGTACTTGTTTCTTTAGTGTCTGGTAATTGATGCACATCCGTTGTTCCATCCTTCTTGGACATAAACAAGATAGGTACTCCCTAAGGTAGAGTTCCATTCTGCATAAATCCTAGAGCCTTCATTGATCTGGTCCTTCATCTTCTATGAACTTCGAGTCTGCATCATGCCTTTGTAGGAGGCAAGGTCTGCTAGATAGGAAGAGAGTCCCTAGGTTGTGGCCTAACAGGTGTTGCTGGGTTATGAGCTCTGGTTTGATAGAAAGATAAAGGGCAGTCCTTTACCTGATGTTCAGCAGATCCACATGCCAAACATTGTCCTAATCTCTTGCGGCAACTAACGGCCTGATGACCAGGCCTCTTGCAATAGTTACAAGCCCAAAGCTTCGTACGACAAGACTGCCGGAGAGTACTTGATGGGACCCAAATATCTTCTAGATTCAGGGGTATCCTTCCTAGAACAAAGTTCTGCTCTAACTTGGTTGGGGATATCTAAGGCTACATCATGACGTTCTTCTTGTCTTCTCTCATGATAATCATCTGTTCCTGCTGGGCTTCATCTTGAGCTTTCTGGAACTCCAGGGTTTCTTGAAATAGGACAACCATTTGGAAGATGATTGCTGGTACTGGTGGAGCAACAAAATGAATAATCCACCAGGGAAATGCAATTCAGTTTGAGATGAGGTAGGATTAGCCAGTGTAGGGAAAACTTCACTGGATGCACTATGAGGACGGTCAAACAGCCGCGAGGGAAAAGACCCTGGACTTGGTTGAGGAGATGGGGTATGATCCGGAGATGATACCTCATCGCCAGCAGGATTTGGTCAACGGTTATTCTCTGGATGGTTTAGGATGCAAACATAAGCAAGGTATCCTACCAGTCTATAATCAAACAAAAATATTTATTAATAATATATTTCGGTCCTATGTTGTGACAAATTGATGTTCTAGTGTTCTAATTGTTTCTAGGTATGTTTTCCTAAGTTGTTGTTCAGACCTGCATGGGCCACCACTAAAAACATGTCACGACCCGGTCCCAATTTCTTGGGTCGAATCGGATCATGCCCAGCCTGCACCGTTGTTGAGACGGCGGCAGTAAGCTGTATCACTCATGCAGGTAAATAAAACAACACAGTCTATTTGTCACAACTTTAATAATTCGAATAGTTTAAAATTTTTTACAATAAAATAAAAAATACATCTGAAGTACATTGCTTTCCACAAACATCATGAATTATAAAGAAGAAGAAAAATCTAGGCATCCAGCTCATCAGTCTCGAGATCATCGTCCTCTAGTTGGGATCACGGAATAAAGCCTCATCAGTGATACCTAAAATGTTGGGTCTCCAGTCAGGAGGAAGCAAAGTACAATTACGAATATCCAATAATTCAAATAATAATTTGAAATTTGCAATGTTAAACAATTTGAAATACTTTAACAATATTTTTCAACAATTCTACAATTGAAAACAATGTGATTTGAGTAGGTAACGAACTATGACCGGCTTGGGATGATTCAATTATATCCTAATGATACGGTCCGGCCTATCCTCGTGTATAGGAGGAATCAGCTCGCACAATCAATGATGCAATATAGGGGTATTGGTCATAGACGCTACACTACTCCCCCAATATCCCGAGTCAATCAGATTCAATCAATGAGTCAATATTCGAACTCTAGTAAAGAGTTCCACAATCAATACTCTAGGAGAGAGTTCCGTGTAGCAATGTGGTTTAAAATTGCAATAAAACAATTACTAGATAAATTACCAAATAGACATAACTGCACTTGCCTTTGTTTTAGAATGACTGGATAGACGAGTCGGTACCGAGGAGGAACGTCAGGTGTAACTTCGAGTTCCTACAGTTGAGAACTCGACTTAGAACCTTTGTATAACCAGGCTAAGTGTGCTAGTTGCAATCTCTAGTAGTCATGTCCTAGTCAGGTTTTAGGTTGTATTAAACTACAGCTAACGGTTACGTCGCAACTACGTGCGTTGATTAAGCCGGTTAATTGATTTATTTGGAAATACACGAGAATCGATTACAATTTGGAAAACTTTGTGTTTTGTAATATATTTATAAAAATACAATTTCTTTTAGTGATAAACCGTGAACTAGTTATTTAATAACATTTTAACCATTTTAATTAAATTCGTAATTAATCAGTAAATTACGCTCTAATCTACGATTTATGCGTCTAAACACAAACCACCCAAATTCACATCTACCAGAAAAATAAAATAAAACTATGCTACACAATACAATGGCACAGCTAATGATCCTAGGGTGGGCTTATGCCCTGTACAATTTTCTTTTACATCAAATAAGAGAAAAGTGATTTAATTACTAAATAAAGTGCAATAAATAAATAACTATATTAATTAGCCTAAATATTAAATAAAATAATTTAAAAAGATAGCTAAGAGTCTCAGACTCGGTCCATTCCTCAAACTTCGGCTAATACCACAACGTCCGGTCGGACCGGTGCGTTTGCATTTCGCCGGGGCCCACAGACCGATACGGTCGTCGCCCAAAAAATCAATTTAGAAATTCATTTTCGAAAGCCAATTTTGAAATCAATATAAATATAGTTTTTGTAAAAATTTGGACAGCACTTCCTCTATTTCGGGACAAACCCAAAACTGGGAAATGCGCCACGGAAAACCTGTAATTATTCCAACCCAAAGATAATCCCGCAAATATCCACCAAAATATTTTCAAGCCACCAGAAATAATTCCCAAACAACCTAATTTCCCAAAATATCCGGGAATTCCATAATCAAACCAATCCACACCAAACCAGCAGGTAAAACACAGGAAAATACGCTAACGTAGCTAATCGAAAATAACGCAGCTAACCGGATTTCCCAAAGGGAAACTGGGGACCGATTCTCATCACAGACTCTACGGGAGGGACGAACTACTGTGATTACCAAGAAATTACCAAATTCCGTTGGCGGGGAGCCGCAGAAAAAACTCGGGAATAATCCGAAACAAAGTTCGGCAGCAGGTCGCAGATTCCGGACAGCGGGAGAGGGCTCGCGAGCAGATCCGGCTCGCGGGAAACGGCAGCAGCTCACCGGAAGGGTGCGGCCAAAGGGGATCGGCGCGCGAACAGCGGCTCGGGTGGCCGGAGGAGTCCGCGGGAAGGGGTCAGGGGCGCTGGATATCGCAGCGGGGCAGCGCCTCGCCGGAAAGGTGGGCACGGAGGAGGAGCTCGCGGAAGATCGGGAAACGCTGGCGGGGTCGCGCTGGACGGCAGGGGAGCCGCCGGGAAGATCTCGTCAGGCGGGGTTCTGGCCGCGGGACGGTGGCGGCACGGGCGAGCGCGGTCGGGGGCGCTGGCAGCACCTCGCCGGAGCGCTGGAGGGCTGCGGACAGCGGGGAACCGCGCGGAGGGGTCCCGGACGGCAGCGGCGGGGGAGCCGCGAAGGAGCGTGCGGAGAGGGGGCGGTCGTCGGCCTCGGGAAGGAGTTTCTCCAAGGAAGGGGAAGAAGTCAGAGAGAGAGAGAGGGAGAGATCGGTTAGGTTTTGAGAGCTTTGCCAACAGAGAGTGAGAGAGATTAAGAGATTTGTGAGTTGTTAAGTTTTTGTGAGGAAGAGAGTGGTTTTGCTGAATATGTGGGGATATGGGTTCTGTGAGTGACTTGAGGACGTGGGAATGAGGGATTAATAATGGGGAGTTGGGTGTGTGCGTGTGGGGGTTACTGGAAGTGGAAGAGGAGTGGTGAATGTGTGAGTAAATAGGGAGGAGTTGGAGGAGTTGATGGGTTGGGAGTTACGTGGGAGAAGAGTTGGTGGTGAAAATTAAAAGAGAGGGAGAAGAAAAGGTCTGCTGTTATGTGTGGATGTGAGGAAAGAAGGGGAGTTATAATAGGGAGCGCTGGTCCCTTCATGGACCAGTTCCAAACTATATTATTATTTTTTTTTTTTTAAGTTATGAACCAAGTCAAAAATAGAGTTAGGAAAAAGGAATTTGGGTTTGGGCTCAGGCTCGAACTCGGGTCTGGGTCAGCAACCAAAAGCCCAATTTTATTATTTAAAAATAGTTTCAGCCCAATAATAATAATATTAATAATTATAACCTTACTAATAATAACAATATTAATACTTATAATTTATTTAATCAAAGTTTTATCAAATTAATTTTCCAAGGACAATCAAGATTAAAATAAAAATGCATTTAAATTAATTATTCTAATTAATCAAGATTACGGGTTTCACACTTCCGCAACCTGAACGAGGCATGCCCCAAAGATGAATTTCCCTTTCCTATCACAGACATCATGATCGACAATACATGCGGCTTTGAACATAAGTCATTCATGGATAGATTTTCGGGGTACAATCAAATCAAGATGTCTCCCGACGACGAAAAGCACACCTCATTCCGAACCCCGATTGGCACATACTGCTACACAGTTATGCCATTCGATCTAAAGAATGCTGGCGCTACATATCAGCGAGCCATGAGTATCATTTTTAGAAAATATTTGCGCAAGACAGTGGAATGCTATGTCGACGACATCGCCGTCAAGAGTCGCCGTAAGAAAGATCATCTGCAAGACCTGAGAACGATGTTCAACTTAATGCGAGCCCACAATCTGAAGATGAACCCTACGAAATCGTTCTTGAGCGTATCCAGCGGGAAGTTCTTGGGCTTCATCATCACTGCACGGAGTATCCATGTAGACCCCGAGAAAACGAGGGCAATCATGGAGATGGGTCCCCCGAGAAATCTCCGTAAACTTAGAGGCCTCCAAGGGAGGCTAGCTTATATCAGGAGGTTCATTTCCAACCTCTCCGGGCGATGCCGACCGTTCACCCACCTCATGAAGAAGGGAGTCTCATTCGTATGGGACGAGGAATGCCAGCGCGCTTTCGATGACATCAAAGAATATTTATCAAATCCTCCAGTCCTGGTGGCCTCGGTCCCTGGAAAACCATTCATGCTCTATGTACGAGCAATGGAACACTCCCTCGGTGCCCTGCTGGCACAAAACAATGACGCAGGCCACGAGCAGGCCATTTACTATCTCAGCCGAATGATGGTCGGGCCCGAACACCGATACACCGCTGTGGAGAAAGAATGCCTCGCCCTGGTATTCGCCATTCAAAAGATGCGGCACTATGTCACGGGGCAAACCATACATGTGATCTCACGAATCAACCCTCTCAGGGTCCTCATGACCAAACTAGGGGCACTCAGCTCCCGCCTCGCTATATGGGCGATATTGCTGTCCCCCTATCATATAATTTTTGTCCCGCAGAAGGCTGTCAAAGGTCAAGCCCTGGCAGACTTTTTGGCGGCCCATCCAGGATCGGAATCATCCAGAATATACGAAGAAATCCCAGATGAGGTCGCCGATTCAAATACAGCCACCCACGATAACATATGGCGGATGTTCTTCGATGGCGCTTCAAGAATCGGACCCAAGGGAAACATCGTCGTCGGAGTCGGAGTAGTATTGGTCTCTCCTACCGGGCTAGTGATCAATCGCGCCTACTCTCTCACGGAACCCTGCTCTAACAATGTGGCCGAGTACAACGCTTTGGTCATTGGCCTCCAACTCGCAAGAGAACTGGGGGTAGAATACCTTGAAGCATACGGCGATTCGTAATTAATCATCAACCAGATTCGAGGGACGTACGAAGTCCGCCATGAAGACATGATCCCCTACCACCAAATAGCGATCAACATTATCTCATCATTCGAGGGATTCTTCATCGAACACGTCCCCAGACTCCAAAATATCGAAGCTGATGCCCTAGCAGGCCTGGCTGTTTCCCTAGCAGTGCCAAACCACTCTCATCATTCGGTCGATGTAATCGGCCATGAGCTGGTCTGCCCCAAGAACAACGTTCAAGCCATGACGAGTTATTCTGCTCAGATGATCGACGAAGCGCCAGACTGGAGACAACCATTCATAGACTTCGTGGTCTACGACATCCTGCCCGAGAACCCGAAGGAGGCTACTTCTATCAGACGGCGTTCTCTCAGATTCTTCTACGATACAGAGACAAAAATGCTGTATCGCCGCTCCTACGACGGATTACTACTTCGGTGCTTGTCGAACGCAGAAGCCAAAGAAGCCGTACGAGAGGCTCATGACGGTGTCTGCGGGGCCCATCAGCCTGGCCCTAAGCTGCAAGACCGCCTTCGCCGAATGGGCTACTACTGGCCCACGATGGTGGCTGATGCAATAGATTATGTCCAAAAATGCAAGGCCTGCCAAGTCCACGCAGACTTCATTCACCAACCATCCGAATTTCTACATCCGACAGTGGCATCCTGGCCATTCGAAGCATGGGGAATGGATATCATTGGTCCAATCACCCTACCTTCCTCCCGAGGACATCGCTTCATACTTGCGATCACTGATTACTTCTCAAAGTGGGCAGAAGCTGTCCCACTCGCCGAAGTCAAGACTTCGAACGTAATCAGCTTCCTGAAGCACCACGTCATCTACCGCTTTGGACTGCCCCGAAGGATCATCCATGATAATGGTCCGCAGTTTATAAGCCACACATTCTACCGATTCTGCCACAAACACCGCATTCAGAATGTCGCTTCGATACCATACAACCCAGCAGCAAACGGGTTAGCAGAGGCGTTCAACAAAACAATCATCAAACTCCTCAAGAAATTTGTCTCCTCCAACAAATACGACTGGAACGAGAAGCTCGGCGAGTGCTTATAGGCTTATCGCACCACGGTTCGAACAGCCACCGGGAATACACCATTCTCTCTGGTGTACGGGAGTGAGGCAGTTCTTTCATTAGAGACTCAGATTCCCTCACTCTGAGTCGCCCTCACTTATCAATTGACAACGGATGATAACTACCGACGTCGACTACAAGAGTTAGAGGCCTTAGAAGAAAAACGCCTCCTAGCTCAGCAAAGGATCGAATTATACCAAGCACGCATCTCAGGAGCCTTCAACAAAAAGGTCAAAGTTAGAACATTCCAAGTGGGCGATCTTGTTTTGGTAGTCAGGAGGCCAATGGTCATGACTCACAAGACCACCGGCAAGTTCCAGCCAAAATGGGAAGGCCCATTTATCATCGAGGCCGTGTTCTCCAATGGTGCTTACCGCCTCGCCAAGCAGAACGGAGACTTGCTCATGTTGCCCGTCAACGGCAAGTTCCTAAAGAAATACTATGTTTAAACAACATTTTCCAGAGTTTCGAGTTATGTGCCCGCTGGTACCACTGAACTCAACCCCCTAATTTTCCAACTTATCGAGTCACGGACCCTCTTGTACCGCTGAACTCATATCCCAAATTCCCAAGTCATGTACCTGCTGGTACCTCTGAACTTACACTTTGATTCCAACATTCACAGATTTTTGAGTCACGTACCCGCATGTACCGCTGAACTCATGCCCTTCTTCCATAAAGATATCCCAAATTTCCAAGTTATGTACCTGCTGGTACCTCTGAACTTACACTTTGATTCCAACATTCATGGATTGTCGAGTCATGTACCCGCTAGTACCAATGAACTCACCCCATAATTTTCTAGATCTTCGAGTCATGTATCCGCTGATACCACTGAACTCACCCTCATAGTTTTTCAGATTCTCGAGTCATGTACCCGATGGTGCCTCTGAACTCACATCCTGGTCACTCTTTCAGGTAGAAAGTTATGTATGATCATACCGCTGAACCTTTTTCCTACAAGAGATCCTCCCTCATGATCTAATACCTGTACTCCCAGTGCACAAAAAGGGTAATCGATCCACAAATTTCCAAAATGGCCATGTCCTCATTACCTCTGAGTCGTTCCACTTCCGCCAAAAATAAATCCCCCCTACGTAGAACTTCCATGTCCTTATTACCTCTGAGTTGTTCTATGTACCCCCTTGTCAAAGAGACCCTCATGCTCACCATGTCCTCAGCACCTCTGAGTCAGTATGATTGGTTCCTTTCTTTTAAACCTATTGTCCGTATCCAAAACCAGGGTATGTTAGGGACAATGGGTCCACGCAAAATGACCCGATAAAAGGATTATTACAAAGCAAAAGAGTGAAGCAAATATATATTCCATTCAGTCAGAAATCAGTTACATCCATACGGTTACAAGAAAGTTCTTCATTACAGACAAGACACCTCAAACCCCTAGTTACAAAAATATGTATACAACTCCTTCAACCACATTACGTATGAAGGGTGCAACTGAGGAAGATCCTCGTCCAGAATGGGAGAATCAGGATTCCCAGTGGTGTCACCCTCAGCAGTCTCGACAGTGGGGAGGACGTCGTCCCTCTCAGGCTCCGATTCTTCTTTCATTGTCTCCTTCTTAACAGAGGAAGGCCCCTGATTGACGCCAGGGAGCGACGGATCCTCTACCACTGCAATATCAGCACTCGGTGGAGACACTATAAGAACCAAAAGACGGAAGAAAGTGATGAGAAATGATGAAAACAGTCAGAAGATATTTAGAAGTGTTCATGCGGCTCGTTTAAAGACAACTCTTATGCGGCTTGGGCATGGAATATATTTCATGCGGCTCATAGGATGTGTATGCAGACCACGTAATCTAAAAAGCTCGCGTCAATATGATTATGCACGAAACAATGCAGTAGAGCAGCATCTTTTAGGGTTTCAGAGCACCCAATCTTCCGTACAGTCCTTACCTTCGACGACAACATGAACATCAAGACGAACGGGGGGTGCGGCAATTGAAGACGAAGCCGACTTCCTGTTCCTAGCCATAACCTTCTTTACTGCCTTGGAAGCCCTAGGTGCCATTGTGGTTCGTCAGTTGGAAGAAGAAAGCAAGACAGAAATCTTAATCAGAAAGAGTCTAGGAGAGAAATCCTTCTAAATACCCTTCCATTTATAGAGAAAGAAGGACCAAGACCGACGCTTCGTACAAGGTAGTCGACTCTTCAGCTATCGATACTGACTAGTTAATTAGAGGTCAGAAACTCCTAGGATCCTGCCCCAAAAAGGTTTGCATGTATGACATAATGGCGTGGCGAGAAGCTATGCGGCTGAACAATCTATACGGCCAAGATCTCTATGCGGTTAGGGTTTTATATGCGGTTAGAAGAGCACGTCCATGCTTCTTATTCAAAGTATTTCAATTTTACAAATTGAAAACTTTGAAGGGGGTCCTGTAGAAGCATGGAAAATACTAAAGAAATTAACTCATGCGGCCAAGAAAGACCCATGCGGCTTAGAAAACGCATACGGCTCAGGGAGTCATGCGGCATAAAGAGCTATGCGGCCGGAGGCATTCCATGCGGTTCAGAAGACATGTAGCGTGACAGTGCTCCCCTCCGATCCATGCTGCATTAATTGCTTTGACGGCTGACCCCTCTGAAAAGTTGACAGACCTGACACCAAAGCAGGTAATTATGACTCTATCAGGATGATGAATCTCTAGGGAAGAGAAAGAAATCTCTGACACGATCCCCCGAGAGCAACAAAATGCCACGTGGCCCTGCCACGTGGGTGTGCTTATGCGGCTCGAAGTGAAGACTTCCCATGCGGTTCAGAGTGAAGCTGTCCCATGCGGCTCGAGTGGAATCATCCCTATGCGGCTTAAGAAGATCATGCCCATGCGGCTCAAGCAGACATACCATTATGCGGTTCATGCGGCTCATCATATGGTTCAGAAGTCTGAAGGAGGGGGCCACTACCCAGACAGCCCTGATACGTGTCCCAAGTCTTATGCGGCCCAACATTCATGCGGCCCAAATCTTATGCGGTCCAATCTGTATGCGGTTTCAGTCTCACCATTGGCTCTCAGGACACGTGTCCTCAGCCGATCAATCTCCCAGATTTATGGCAATCCAAGATCGGGTCGAATCCCAATGATCTGGGGCACGTGGCAGGAGAATAAATTTGATTTATTCACAGATATTATAAGGAAGATTTATGCCAATCAGTATTAATTGCTAATGGGGATTTGGTGTAACCTACCCTTAATGGTTCTGATCCGTCACAATCAGAAATGAACGGCCTGGATTGATCAATCCCCAGGCCGTCGCCATCTCTAAGAGCTAATCATTGGCAACCCTAGTGATCACATCCCACTATTATAAATAGCAAGGTGCTATTCTCTTGTGATAAATAGAGAGATATACAAAAAGAAAACCAAAGAAGAATACGTATACATAGAGAGACTCCCCCCATAGTCAGAGAGGGAATATACACAGAGAGAGAGAAGCCAGGAGAGCAATCAGAGAGAGAGCAAGAAGGCATTTCTTCGTCAACGACCAAGCAGATCTTCCCCGAGTCAAGGCTGCGTACCGATCGTCCAAGGAGTAAGGCAGAGCGGCCGTCGCTTTCTCGAGCCTCTATCGTCACCCCCCAGAATCTAAAATAAACAATCGTACTTAGACTGCTGTACCTAGGTTTTTGTCCCTAGGCTTTCTTTGTACGAGCGAGTTTGTATTGTGAGTCTAAGTTTAGTCCTCCGATAATTGTTCTGTACTTTTACAATCAATGGCAAACACCGACGAGTAGGGCACAAGTCCCAACTCACTGATATATGGAAAGAACAATGTACTGCTTAATGAACCCAAGTCGCCTGGATAACCTGGATTAGCTGTAGGGCTTGTGGCTGGAGGAATATCTCACTGCATGTTAACCCTAGTTAGCTAATGTAGAAAGCCGTAGTCACTAATTGGCCGGGAACAATTATATTATATGATTTTCAGTACTCGATTATTGCAAGCTTGATCGTATGATTGCCACTTTTAACAATAAAGATCAGGGGCTAGGTTCTGCTCAGGCGAAGGGTTACAACCCCGGTCCTTGTTTGGTTTAAGGGTTGTAACCTGGCTCCCGGAGCAGTTCTGAGTTCTCTCTTCGTTTATTGTATCATGGCACCCCACGTTATGCTTGTAAAGTTTTACCTTATCAACCAGATTTGGAGACGGAGTTCTATTCAAGAGAAGGGTTACAATTCCGGTCCTTGTTTGGTTTAAGGGTTGTGACTTGGCTACTTGAATGGTTCTTTCGTACTCCATTATGACTGTTACTATTCCTTTACTTTTAGTCCTTTTATCTGCTTTAATATTATTATTTTCTGATGTACTGGTTTTAGTTCTTAAGTGAAACCTCCTTTGTGGCACTTGCTCTTTCTGGGATCTGACCCAGCTGGTTTTGTGTGGCCAGATTTCGGAGCTACCTCAGAGGATCTACCGACTTTCTAGCCCGATGGTGACCATCAGACATGACTAGGGCAACGAGTGGGTTTATTTTTGCTCTCCCACTCTATTGTAAAAATTTCATTTTGAGGCGTTTAGCCGGCGAGCACCTGTTAGCTCGTATTGCATACCTTATTATTGTCTGCCTACGGGCTGTAACATGATTGACAGATCCTAGGGTTGATCATGTATGACTAAACTCTTGCTAGTCCACACATTTTGTAATGACTAGCTTCATGATCAGCTGAATATATGATGTTTGGGACGCCTTATTATTGTATTTTCGGTGATCTTACATCTTGTGACGTTATTGCTTGCTTGAGATTGAGACAATTAGGCTTATTATTGACCATAGAAGACTGATGGATTGTAGTTAAACCCTCGTGTATCTAGACAGTCGTGACCGTATAGTGGGATGGATTTTATTTCATTATATGTAGCTGGTTATGTATGCCTCCGCTCTCCAGTATTCTGGTTCTGGGGCGTTACAGCCTCAGAAGCCATACGCCCAGACTTGTCAGTGACCTCTGAAAGTCATAGACCAAGTCGCCTTATGTGCCAGATCCTAGACGCATCCTGACAGATCACCCTCCACCAAATTCGAGACCTTTGAGTCACAGATAAGTGCCACGTGTATTCTAACTCAGTTCTGCTCAAGAATGGGTGCTAACCACCCAAGATCTCAGCAACAACCAAATCTCCATAACTGCCATATGTCAGCTCCACCGCAGCCCAATATTACAGTTCAAATAAGATTCAGCTTTAACTCAGGGCACATCATCCATGCGCCCTACAGCATCAGCCACGTGGCCTTCCCACGTACAGGCGCATCCTATATATGCGCGCATGAACAGACCTGTCTGCTGCCTATAAATAGAGGGATCATTCCTTCATCCAGACGGACGGGGACACACATACAGATAGATCATCATATCTACCTACAGAGACGAGAAGACACACATAACATATACTTCTCCTCCAAACGCTCCGACATACAGAGCAGCCCAGACCTTCAGAGAGTCCAAGATCGTCGTCAGATCGTCAACGGAGTCAACACATTACCACTCGCTCCACCGATATAGTTTCCAGATAAAAACAAAAGTGTACTCCTAGGACTACGTATAAGTCCTATATTGTATATTATTCTGTTTGTAATTTAAATACCAAGGTTTATCAATCAAAAAGACCTTGTCGTATTTTTCTATGGTAAACACGATCAACTGTGCACAATGTACTTTGCGTCGATGCTAACGTACTAAGTGCAAAGTGTGCCAACAAAATGCCACTTTACGCCCTTGAGCCTGAGTTCGAGTTCGAGTTCGAGTCGCTAAGCCCCTTCGGGGCTTAGCTCCATAAGGGAATTATCCTATAGCATGACAAAAGTATTAATGCTTCTTTGTTGGGTTAGACTTCTTTCCACTCGAAAAATGTCCCCACATGGCAACCATGTGCCTCTCCACACTTTATGTGATCTCTCAACACAAGCAAAACTTTATATAGAGGTGTTATCCATTTTGTTTTTCCAATATGGGACTATCTTTCTAGTTTCTAAAGCAAAACATCAACATGCAAAAACACCAACAATCTCTCATATATCTCTATATGTGGATTGAGTGTTACCCACAGTGATTGTCCATCATGCATTAGGATAGATGTTGCTACAACTTGAATCTTCCCGCATGGGTTAAATGACAGCATGATACAAGAATGGACTAACCCTTGAATTGTGTACCATAACTATAATTCTTTTCACTCACATAATGACACCAACTACGCTTCTGGCTGCATATTAAAGGTCTTGTGCCAGCCTGGTTTCGGTGTATGTATCTTGGGTGTCTACAGGAATTCCCTCAAGAGATGGCCTATATCTCTTTTTATACACTCTACGCGAGTTCTTTTAAAGACTCTTTGGCATAAAGCATCTTGCTTTCTTGCGATGCTACACCGCTATGACATGGCCCGAAGTTGAGACCCTGTCTCATGTGGTGCCAAACCACCTGTACATGAGGCCCAGCTTCTTTGTAGTGCCAAACTACCCAGCATGAATCCTTTCGCTTCCTTGTGGTGTTACACCGCTGTGACATAGCTTGCAAAGTCGAGGCCTTACCTCATGTGGTGTCATCCACTCTAACATGAGGTACAGCCTCTTTGTAGTATTGCCTACCACTCTTCATTATACAGCATTAGGCCTTCTTGCCTATGTGCGGTGCTACGTCACTGTGACTTGGCCCGAAGCCAAGGCTTTACCCTTACAAGGTACCTTATATGGTGTCACCCCACTGTAGCATGGAGTACTACACTCCTTTATAGTGTTGTGCTACACATGCTTCTTGTAAAGCACGCCAGACATCCCAGATGCCTGAGAACTCATTAACTTTCAAGCCATCCTCCTACAGGACTTTGTTCTTTGTAAAGAACAATCAATAGACAACAGTGGTTCTGGGTTCATAACCCCGCAACATCCCAAAGGATTTATCCACTGTTCCTGATATTCTTCCAGTCAATTGTCCTTCCTTGAACTAAAAATTAGATGCCTAGTAGATTTCTCTTTGAACTAATAGCATAAAACTTTATAGTATAATTGCAAAGACATAATATCAGATTGTCTTCAAGCCCATCTTACTTGATGTGTCTTCAACCAGCTGGCAGCTTGAGACCTTGGTGAACAGATCTGCCAGATTCTCCTGACTTCGAACATCCACTACGGCAATGACTCCTCTTTTAATAAGATTATTTACTGCCCTGTACCTTAGACGCACAGTCCTATTCTTGCCATTGAAAAGGTCATTCGATGCCACCGCTGTAGTCGCCTGGTTGTCGCAGTATATTGGTACCGCCGGTATCTGTGCACCAACTATTGAAAGATCATACATGAGCTTCCGAAGCTATTCTGCTTCATCCGCTACAACCGCCAGTGCATAAAACTCAGACACCATAGAAGAGTGAGACAACATAGTATGCTTCTTCGACTTCCACGATATAGCAGCTCTACCCATGGAGAAGACATATCCTCCTGTGGACCTCTCACTCTCTACTTCTAAGCACTAACTTTCATTACTGAAGCCCTCCACTACTTCTGGATCTCCGCAGTAGTGCAGTGCATACTTATGAGTCCTTTTGAGGTATTTCATGACCCTTTTTACAGCTTTCCAGTGCTCCATCCCTAGATTGCTCGTGAACTATGTCAGGCCTTGTGGCGTATACATCAAACTCTCAATGATGCTTGAATACTCCAACTGTCTGACACTTTTTTTTGGATTTGGCTGTGACATTTTCCTGATACCCATAGCATGTGAGCATTTTCTTAATATAATGAGACTGTGACAATGCCACTCCTGCTTCCGTCTGGATGATCTTTATCCCTAGGATAACATCAGCTTCCCCCAAGTCCTTCATGCTGAACTTAGATGAGAGAAACTTCTTTGTCTCAGTAACACTTGCTAGATATGTACCAAAGATCAGTATGTCGTCCACGTATAAACAAACGACAAATCCTCACCCATCAGCAAACTTTGTGTACACATACTTGTCCATCTCGCTGACCATGTAGTCGTTTGATCTTCTGACTTTATCAAACTTCTCATGCCACATCTTGGAAACTTGCTTTAGACCATACAGAGATTTCACCAACTTGCAGACTATGTCTTTGAGGCTCTTGACAACGAATCCTTCTGGCTGTTACATGTAAATCTTTTCGGTCAATTTACCATTCAGGAAAGCGGTCTTAACATCCATATGATGGATTACCAGCTTGTAAATTACACTCAGAGCAATCAATATCTTGATGGTCATCATCCGAGCTACTGGAGTATATGTGTCAAAATAATCGATCCCCTATTTCTGAGAAAATCCCTTAGCAACTAACCTTGTCTTGAACTTGTCAACAGTTCCATCGGCCTTCATCTTCTTCTTGAAGATCTATTTACATCCGATTGGTTTTGCTCCTTCAGACAGATCGACTAACACCCATGTGTTGTTGGAGGTTATCGAATCGTACTCATCATTAATAGCCTCCTTCCAGAAGATACCATCTCTGGTCTTCATCGCCTCATCATAGGTAAGCGGGTCTTCTTCGACGTGATAGGTGACAAAATCCTCTTCGAAGTTTTTCTATTTCCTCACTCGCTTAGATACATGTTCTGCAAGTTCTGGTTCAATAGTTGTTCTTGCAGTAACAACTTCTTCTTGGACTACCTTTTCGTTAGGAACTTGAGCCTCCTGCGAACTCATATTGTTCTCCGGAATGTCCACAAGAATAATATTCTTGTGCCTTACAAACTTATCTTCAAAGAATTATGTGTCACGAGATTCAATGATATGATTTGACTAAATATCAAAGAACCTCCGAGCATCACTCTTATCAGCATAACACAGGAATATCATCTTCGTAGTCCTTGTTTCCAGCTTCTGAATCTTCAAATCCGGAAGCTTCACGTATGCAAGACACCCCTACACTCGAATGACATTCAAGTTGGGTCTGACTTTGAACCAGAGTTTATAAGGAGTGACTTCCGGAGTATCATGCGGCACTCTGTTCAATATGAATGTAGCCGTAAGCACTGCTTCACCCTGAAAGCAATTTGGAAGACCCGCAGTCAACAGCATTGAGTTTATCATCTCTGTTAACGCTCTGTTCTTCCTTTATGCAACACTATTTAATCGAGGGGAGTACGGAGCAGTTGTCTCGTTGATGATTCCATTTTCTCTGCAGAATGATGCGAATTCATGAGACCTGTCACGACCCTCACCCTAGAGTAAGTGCACGAGAAGTAGGTACGTCCAGCCTACGCCGCAGTGTCGGCGGTAGAACGCTGTCCTAGGTCAATCATCTAACAATATAAAAGTACCTGTACAGTTTATACTCTCCGATTGGAGGTGACATAACAATATACATCTCAATCACATCTAGGGTAGAAGAATGAAAGATAGATAGATAGACAGTAACTCAAAGAGAACAGTAGAATAGATGAAAATGTCCAAGTGTCTAGGATAACATAACACCAGAATGTCAACTCATAATACAATAAGTCTAAGAGTCTATATATCTCAACATCTCAAAATACAACTCAGATGTGAGACAAAATGATAATACCGAAAGACTGTCTAGCTAAACTAACCTAGACTACTGGGGCAACATCCTCAGCTGCAGGTGGATCCTGCTGAGGGTCCACAACATAAGTATCATCTAGTCCTGCTCCATAATAGGTAGTCACCAGGGCCTCATCCTCATCCTCTGTAATATTTTCAACAGGTCCAGTCAGGACAGGAACGAGCAAAATACATCTCACACAGTTCATAACAGGTTAGGAAATACGATACAGGCAATAGAGTAAGATACAGAAAATGTTGAAAGGAAATATACACTGTAAAAGAGATAGCTGTAATAAAATATCTACTGTATATAGAGAACTATAAGTGACTAGTGATGTAGAGTACAAGATAGGCATGTGAATGGCTAGAATTTATACATGATTACACTACTGAGTTTGTACATGATGACACTACTTTGGAATTATTCATATGTCTACTTCTACTCCCCCGTTTCCCCAATCAATACACAAGGATCTAGACAAGTTATGTTATTATACATGATTACTTCACATGAGCTCATAAATGAGTATACGTGAAGTTATACATGAGGACTCAGTGAACATGAGAGTACATGATCACATGAGTATACATGCATGATGGAAGCACAGGAGTACATGATGAAAGTGAAACACACGTAACATGAAGTACCCGATGCTCCCGAGGGGGATAACATCTCATGTAAAGATCCATATAGTACCAATCCGTGTTACCAACGTGACAGCATCAAGTAAAGTAATCTAGAGCGAGAAGTAAAGCCTGAACAAGTATGAAACTGTCAGAGAATGTACTCGCCTGATAACTGAATGTCTGAAGAGGATATACTGTCTGAGGAGAGGTGTATGGATCCTAATCAGAGCAATACAAGTCACAATGTATCCACAATGGTAAAAATAAAGTATACAATGCATACTACATAATTCTAGGTCAATCTGGTCAAAAGTCAACTCTTGGTCAACTCAATAGTCAAACTGGGTCACAGGAAGTCATACTAAGTCAAATAAGGTCAAACAAGGTCAAACAATGTCAAACTAGTCTAATCTAGGTTAAAGTTAACTTTTGGTCAACATTCTAGCAAAACTAGTTAAGTTATCCAGGGTTTAGTCAATCAATGGTCAGACTAGTCAAATACTAGTCAATATGGTCAAGCTAGGTCAATCTAGACTATCTAAGGTACTACACCACAAGGTTAAGGTATAACCAATACCTATACAAGTATACCACATATAAATACATATATATATAATACCAACCTTAATCCTATATTCAAGCTAATCCCATATTCCATCTCAAGTCATGACTCAACTCTAAGTATCTCACTTAACCCCATACATATCTTAATTGACAGGTAACTATTCATATAACCCAAGTCACACAAATACCCATATATACTTAGGGCACTCACATATAGGTCAAACCTAACCAATTAGTTAATAATCTAGGGTTTAGTCAAACCTTAGTCATTAAGTCCTTCTAAGTCCTTTCTAGGTTAATTAGGTCAAGGTCTGACCTATAGTTGACTTTGGTCAACTATGGTCAACATTTTGGTCAACCTAGGTCTAGTAGTTAAATACTAGTTAATATGGTCAAACTAGTCAACTCTAGTTACTTGGGTCCATATAGGGTCAAGCCTTAGTCTAACTAAGGTTTTGGTCAATCATAGACTAATCAACAAGGTAATTAGGTTAATCTTGACCAATGGTCAACATATGGTCAAACACTCTAGTCAGCCTAGGTCTACTAGACTTATTGGTTAAATCAAGACTTACTAGCCATAGGCCATAGGCTAACATATCTAGGGCACTGGCATATACATCTATATATAATACCATATATATACCCAACTATATATGATACATATATATTCATGCAACTTAACATATCTATATATATTATCAATATATAGGCTAAATATATATATATAGCCTAACTATACATATAGCCTATCTATATACCAATAACTATATACATAACCTATATATAATATACATAGGGAGAGGGAAAAAAGGGAGTGAAAGTGAGAGAGTGAAAGAGAGAGTGTAATAGAGTGAGAGGGAGTGAGGGGAACTGGACACAGGAAGAAGAAGGGGGGCTGTTCTCAGATTCGTGAGAACAGGAATTGGTCCCTAAACACATAATACACACACACACAGTACATATATACATATATATGTATATATATACACCACTACAATTATACACAACCATATACCCTCAAATCTCACCTACACTCACACATACATATACACTACATATATATATATACTAAAAACATACTAATACATGTATAAATCATATCAAAATTAGGTTTGAAATTCGTTTTTAAAAACTAGGAAATATCCCAATATCAGGAAAATGTGCACTATGCACTCGACAAGTAGGTAAACCTAATTTCACATACAAAACCGAGCTAAGGCTCGATACTAGTGGTTTGTAAGTGATGCCCCACATGTATACGTGTCGTGGGTGTCCCTAGGTGTCCACCATGACACGACACGGTGTGTCCAAGTGTCTAAAAACATAATCGGGTAACACAGTGCACACACACAGAAATACAGTGTCGTGCACATGTGCAACTAGCTCTAGGACACGACACACACGTCCTCGTGTCTCGTGGTCGTATCCCTAGGTTCGCCTAGGGTCAGGCTAGGTGTCAGTGTGTCTGTACGGTGTCCACGTGTCGCCGTGTCCAAATTGGAAGCCCGTATCAGAGCCCAATTTCTACGCATGTGCTGTCAGTGAGTGACCTGTACAGAGGCGATTTCGTGTCCGATACGACACGTGGTCGCATAAAACTTCGTAGGTAGGTTGTCAGAGGGTGCCCCTACCCTCGTGCCAAGTGGCACGTGTCCACGTGTTGTGTCGTGTCCGCAATCAGTATCGAGTAGCAGGACAGCATGCACAGTCTCGTGCGTGCGTGTCGGCCAGTCTAGGGCCACGTGTGTGCATCCTATGGTGTCGTGGTCGTGTCCTAGGATAGGTGGGGTGTCAGGGCATGTGTCCAAGTTCCTGTATCATGTCCACGACACGTGTGGACACGACACGAAGTGTCAAACAGTGGGGTTAACCGTGTGTACAGTGTGGTTTAAACAGTGTGTTCGTGTCCTGTTTTGGACACGGACACAACTTGAAGTGTGCTCAGACAACTATGGTTGTGTCCTACATGTCTAGGGCTACCCAAAAATATATTTTGTTTTACATTTTAACAAAAACAAATCCTTTGTGGCATTTCATCAAACAAGGTTTCCTAGCCTAGGATACGTGTCCGATACGGACACCAAACCAACTCAAATTTTCACCAAACTTGACCTACAGCTGGAGTATACCTATATGCATGCATTTATGAAGAAAAATCAGGGTATTAACTAGGTTTATGGGTATTTACCTATTTGAGTGAAAACTAAAGAAAACACCAAGTAGGGGGGTGTCCTCTTCTCTTGGTGATGCCCAAAGCTCCACAAATCCTTGATAGCAGGCCCTAACTAGTATCCTCTAGTGTAGGGGAGTCCAATGCAAGAAACTAGAGGTGATTTGGATCAAAAATGATCAAGTTGTGTAGGTTTGAAGGAATGGGATTTTTTTAGGATTTAATTCATGTAAAAAATGGTCATGAATGAATACAATGGGTTAATATAGGATGGTGGCTGCTAGGGGGGTCTTGTCCGGCCATAGCAAGGGGGGTGTCCTTGGGTTTCTTCCAAGCTAAGGAAGGTTGACTTCCATGTAAAGGGGTTGATACTTTGAATGTTTCAAGCAAAATATCCATAAAAGCAAATCTAAGATATTTATACCACTTTAACCATGACCAAATATCTATCCTCTAACTTCTAGGTTAGTAGCTAACCTCTAGATTATGGCTAAACTAGGTTAGAAGCTAACATGACACTTAACAATAATTAAACAATAATAAAAACACATAAATACAAATAATTCCAAATAAATCCTAGAAAATTACCAAAATACCCTTTAGGCTAAAAAGCCCTAATTTGAAGTTCTAAACCTATGGCTAGGCTCACATGATCATGGTTAGTCTCTAGGTTATGAAATCTCTAGGGTTTACACTGGGGTTATACTAGTAAAGTCACAAAGTCATAAGTCGTGACTTAGAAATGGTTTTAACTAACTAGAAATCACCAAAAATTATATCATGACTAAAATACCATTAATAAATAATAAAAATAATAATTTTTTAAAAATACCCTAATTTCAGAAAACTGGGTGTTACAAGTCTACCCACCTTAAAATAATTTCGTCCTCGAAATTTAGATGGTCGTACTCCTCCTAGGTCAAACCTCCAACAATCAGGATCGAAGCCACTACCTAGGCAACATACAAGGTCAACAAGCAAAATATGGGTAGTAAACCTATACTGGGTCATGTCCAAAAATTGGCTGGTAGTTTTAGGTCATAAGGTGTCCTTAATCCAAATCGAAATCAAAAGTAACTCCATGGGGTAAATCAGGATGGAGCCTCGGATCAGGAAAATCGTACTAAGCAAATGAAGCACACGATGGTATGCCTGAGTGGGACACTAAGGTCATGGGTGTAGTATGTCATGTCTAGGTTACGTATGTGAAATTAGTTTTCAGAAAACAACTAGTCTTGTGCTCTTAATTTAAAAGTCACGGTAACGTGTCTACGGTGATCATAATTTAGAGTGGGAAAGGTCTATGGCCTAAATTGAACCAGAAATTTGTGATGCAAATAGTAATACCAGGGGAACAGGTTAAATGGAATAGTCTGTGGTCTCATCTAGGTGCACTAGTCATTCTAGATCAAGACTGTCCTATGGTATCAAAACGTATAAGCAATCTAGGGTATCCTAATTGGGAAGGTAAGGGAACAATAATCATCAAGGCTATAGGGCCGTCTACCATCCTATATAAAAATTTGTCATTAACAAGTAAGTGAGAAATCATTAAAAGTTACTATTCCATAAGGTGGTAAAAGAAAATTAAAAATTTAGGCACAACAATCACAAATAGATTTTAGTCTTGACACGATCTAAGTTGATCAATTTCAGGCTAATCGAGATTTGGGCAAGATGGGAGTCAATGAAATCAAGTATGAGCACGGGCATCCAATGATGAAGATCCAGGTCATGATTAAATTTAATTCAACTGGATACAAATACGAGGTTCATAGGTGATAAAAATAATTCCAAGGAGAATTGTCAAGGCTGTTGCGGATAAGATTCTAGGGCAAGTTTAACTGTGTCTCCATCCACGTAGATTAATATATGAAAAGCGAACCAAAATACAATAGGTTGATCAGACCATCATGCGCCGGTTCTGATTAGACAATATGTTAGTGGGTGCGCACCCAATAAAATATGTCATGACCAAGCTCGAAAGGGATAAGCTTGTAAAACTAAGGATAAATTTATAGCATAAGATATAAGTAAGGGTGGAAATGATGAAAAAAATATATAGTCCAAGATCCTTAACCAATCGGGTCAAGCATTCAAGATAAGGTACAAGGTTAAGTATTCAGGGATTCAAGCATAACACCATCACATGCCAGGTCGAAAGAATTGAGCCAAGATGGATCTCTAATTGAAATAAGAATTAATTTAGTATCATGGTAGAGGTTATAGTTTAGCCATTTGACCAGAAAATCATATCAAGAAAATAGAGTACAAGGAGACGGGTTTTAGTAGGACATGGAATACCTACATGAAGGTAGGCTAGTCTAGGTCTTACATGTGAAATTTGTTGGGAGATAACAGCTAGTATTATACTCTGAATATCTAAGTCACGGTAAAGGACGTCCAATGATCTAGAATAGAAAGTGGGAGTTCAAGACGTGATAATTGATGCAAAAATTAAAGAAGATCAAATTAACCCATGGAATAAAATTAATTAGGAATCCAGTAAATAAATTAGGAACACAGTCCTAGGGATAGATAGGCTACTAGATGAATATAGTTAAGGCTCGATCAACCAAAGGTCAAAGGTTAGAAGGTCTCAATAAAGTCTTGATTTGAGGAAATGTCGAGTAAGTCAAGTTTGGGATACAGTCACATAGTTTGGTAGAAAGAGTTTAAGCAAGATGCAGAAAATAGAGGGGACAGTTCATTTCAAGGGAAAGCAATTAGCAAGAGAATTAGATGGCAAGAAACAGATGAGAGTTTTCTCATAAATATGATTGAGTACCTTAAAATAAAATATATTAATCTAACACAAAGAAATTAAAATCAACAACTACAAAAATTTCAAAATCATCTACTAACACCAGGATTCAAAGTTCTACAGTGAATCCTCCAAAATCAAATTCAATCAAGGGAAAAGGAGTTTAAATCGTAATTCAAATGAGATTTTCAAGGGTCATCCCAGGAATATCTCAAGATATCCTAACAATGATTGAGTATCCTCTCTCACTAAGCCTATTCCTCAAATCCTATCGCAGGCTGTAGTGATACTCTAGTTTGAATATCACTACATAAACTCGACCTGCATGGGCCACCACTAAAAACGTGTCACGACCCGCACCCTAGAGTAAGGGCACGAGAAGTGGGTACGTCCAGCCTACGCCGCAGTGTCGGCGGTAGAACGCTGTCCTAGGTCAATCATCTAACAATATAAAAGTACATGTACAGTCTATACTCTCCGAATGGAGGTGACATAACAATATACATCTCAATCACATCTAGGATAGAAGAATGAAAGATAGATAGATAGACAGTAACTCAAAGAGAACAGTAGAATAGATGAAAATGTCCAAGTGTCTAGGATAACATAACACCAGAATGTCAACTCATAATACAATAAGTCTAAGAGTCTATATATCTCAACATCTCAAAATACAACTCAGATGTGAGACAAAATGATAATACCGAAAGATTGTCTAGCTAAACTAGCCTAGACTACTGGGGCAACATCCTCAGCTGCAGGTGGATCCTGCTGAGGGTCCACAACATAAGTATCATCTAGTCCTGCTCCATAATAGGTAGTCACCAGGGCCTCATCCTCATCCTCTGTAATATTTTCAACAGGTCCAATCAGGACAGAAACGAGCATAATACATCTCACACAGTTCATAACAGGTTAGGAAATACGATACAGGCAATAGAGTAAGATACAAGAAATGTTGAAAGGAAATATACGCTGTAAAAGAGATAGCTGTAATGAAATATCTACTGTATATAGAGAACTATAAGTGACTAGTGATGTAGAGTACAAGATAGGCATGTGAATGGCTAGAATTTATACATGATTACACTACTGAGTTTGTACATGATTACACTACTTTGGAATTATTCACATGTCTACTTCTACTCCCCCGTTTCCCCAATCAATACACAAGGATCTAGACAATTTATGTTATTATACATGATTACTTCATATGAGGCTCATAAATGAGTATACGTGAAGTTATACATGAGGGCTCAGTGAACATGAGAGTACATGATCACATGAGTATACATGCATGATGGAAGCACAGGAGTACATGATAAAAGTGAAACACACGTAACATGAAGTACTCGATGCTCCCGAGGGGGATAACATCTCATGTAAAGATCCATATAGTACCAATCCGTGTTACCAACGTGACAGCATCAAGTAAAGTAATCTAGAGCGAGAAGTAAAGCCTGAACAAGTATGAAACGGTCAGAGAATGTACTCGCCTGATAACTGAATGTCTGAAGAGGATATACTGTCTGAGGAGAGGTGTATGGCTCCTAATCAGAGCAATACAAGTCACAATGTATCCACAATGGTAAAAATAAAGTATACAATGCATACTACATGATTCTAGGTCAATCTGGTCAAAAGTCAACTCTTGGTCAACTCAATAGTCAAACTGGGTCACAGGAAGTCATACTAAGTCAAATAAGGTCAAACAATGTCAAACTAGTCTAATCTAGGTTAAAGTTAACTCTTGGTCAACATTCTAGCAAAACTAGTTAAGTTATCCAGGGTTTAGTCAATCAATGGTCAGACTAGTCAAATACTAGTCAATATGGTCAAGCTAGGTCAATCTAGACTATCTAAGGTACTACACCACAAGGTTAAGGTATAACCAATACCTATATAAGTATACCACATATAAATACATATATATATAATACCAACCTTAATCCTATATTCAAGCTAATCCCATATTCCATCTCAAGTCATGACTCAACTCTAAGTATCTCACTTAATCCCATACATATCTTAATTGACAGGTAACTATTCATATAACCCAAGTCACACAAATACCCATATATACTTAGGGCACTCACATATAGGTCAAACCTAACCAATTAGTTAATAATCTAGGGTTTAGTCAAACCTTAGTCATTAAGTCCTTCTAAGTCCTTTCTAGGTTAATTAGGTCAAGGTCTGACCTATAGTTGACTTTGGTCAACTATGGTCAACATTTTGGTCAACCTAGGTCTAGTAGTTAAATACTAGTTAATATGGTCAAACTAGTCAACTCTAGTTACTTGGGTCCATATAGGGTCAAGCCTTAGTCTAACTAGGGTTTTGGTCAATCATAGACTAATCAACAAGGTAATTAGGTTAATCTTGACCAATCGTCAACATATGGTCAAACACTCTAGTCAACCTAGGTCTACTAGGCTTATTGGTCAAATCAAGACTTACTAGCCATAGGCCATAGGCTAACATATCTAGGGCACTGGCATATACATCTATATATAATACCATATATATACCCAACTATATATGATACATATATATTCATGCAACTTAACATATCTATATATATTATCAATATATAGGCTAAATATATATATATAGCCTAACTATACATATAGCCTATCTATATATACCAATAACTATATACATAACCTATATATAATATACATAGGAAGAGGGAAAAAAGAGAGTAAAAGGGAGAGAGTGAAAGGGAGAGTGTAATAGAGTGAGAGGGAGTGAGGGGAACTGGACACAGGAAGAAGAAGGGGGGGCTGTTCTCAGATTCCTGAGAACAGGAATTGGTCCCTAAACACATAATACACACACACACAGTACATATATACGTATATATGTATATATATATACACCACTACAATTATACACCACTACAATTATAAAAAATATATATACACCACTACAATTATACACAACCATATACCCTCAAATCTCATCTACACTCACACATACATATACACTACATATATATATACTAAAAACATACTAATACATGTATAAATCATATCAAAATTAGGTTTGAAATTCATTTTTAAAAACTGGAAAATATCCCAGTATCAGGAAAATGTGCACTGTGCACTCGACAAGTAGGTAAACCTAATTTCACATATAAAACCGAGCTAAGGCTCGATACCAGTGGTTGGTAAGTGATGCCCCACATGTATACATGTCGTGGGTGTCCCTAGGTGTCCACCACGACACGACATGGCGTGTCCAAGTGTCTAAAAACACAATCGGGTAACACAGTACACACACACACAAATACAGTGTCGTGCACATGTGCAACTAGCTCTAGGACACGACACACACGTCCTCGTGTCTCGTGGTCGTGTCCCTAGGTTCGCCTAGGGTCAGGCTAGGTGTCAGTATGTCTGTACGGTGTCTACGTGTTGCCGTGTCCAAATGGGAAGCCCGTATCAGAGCCCAATTTCTACGTGTGTGCTGTCAGTGAGTGACCAGTGCAGAGGCGATTTCGTATCCGATACGACACATGGTCGCATGAAACTTCGTGGGTAGGTTGTCAGAGGGTGCCCCTACCCTCGTGCCAAGTGGCACGTGTCCACGTGTTGTGTCGTGTCCGCAATCAGTGTCGAGTAGCAGGGCAGCGTGCATAGTCTCGTGCGTGCGTGTCGGCCAGTCTAGGGCCACGTGTGTGCATCCTATGGTGTCATGGTCGTGTCCTAGGATAGTTGGGGTGTCAGGGCATGTGTCCAAGTTCCTGTATCGTGTCTACGACACGTGTGGACACGACACGAAGTGTCAAACAGTGGGGTTAACCGTGTATACAGTGTGGTTTAAACAGTGTGTTCGTGTCCTGTTTTGGACACGGACACAACTCGAAGTGTGCTCAGAAAACTAGGGTTGTGTCCTACATGTCTAGGGCTACCCAAAAATATATTTTGTTTTACATTTTAACAAAAACAAATCCTTTGTGGCATTTCATCAAACAAGGTTTCCTAGCCTAGGATACGTGTCCGATACGGACACCAAACCAACTCAAATTTTCACCAAACTTGACCTACAGTTGGGGTATACCTATATGCATGCATTTATGAAGAAAAATCAGGGTATTAACTAGG
Source organism: Iris pallida (assembly GCA_029216955.1). Classification (NCBI taxonomy): domain Eukaryota; kingdom Viridiplantae; phylum Streptophyta; class Magnoliopsida; order Asparagales; family Iridaceae; genus Iris; species Iris pallida. The sequence continues at coordinate 10,150,227 of JANAVB010006397.1, read as the reverse complement.
TTTATGGGTATTTACCTATTTGAGTAAAAACTCAAGAAAACACCAAGTAGGGGGGGTGTCCTCTTCTCTTGGTGATGCCCAAAGCTCCACAAATCCTTGATAGCAGGCCCTAACAAGTATCCTCTAGTGTAGGGGAGTCCAATGCAAGAAACTAGAGGTGATTTGGATCAAAAATGATCAATTTGTGTAGGTTTGAAGGAATGGGATTTTTCTAGGATTTAATTCATGTAAAAAATGGTCATGAATGAATACAATGGGTTAATATAGGATGGTGGCTGCTAGGGGGGGTGTCTTGGCCGGCCATAGCAAGGGGGTGTCCTTGGGTTGCTTCCAAGCTAAGGAAGGTTGACTTCCATGTAAAGGGGTTGATATTTTGAATATTTCAAGCAAAATATCCATAAAGGCAAATCTAAGATATTTATACCACTTTAACCATGACCAAATATCTATCCTCTAACTTCTAGGTTAGTAGCTAACCTCTAGATTATGGCTAAACTAGGTTAGAAGCTAACATGACACTTAACAATAATTAAACAATAATAAAAACACATAAATACAAATAATTCCAAATAAATCCTAGAAAATTACCAAAATACCCTTTAGGCTAAAAAGCCCTAATTTGAAGTTCTAAACCTATGGCTAGGCTCACATGATCATGGTTAGTCTCTAGGTTATGAAATCTCTAGGGTTTACACTGGGGTTATACTAGTAAAGTCACAAAGTCATAAGTCGTGACTTAGAAATGGTTTTAACTAACTAGAAATCACCAAAAATCATATCATGACTAAAATACCATTAATAAATAATAAAAATAATAATTTTTCAAAAATACCCCAATTTCAGAAAACTGGGTGTTATAAGACCTATAGTATCCACCTCGATCACTTCTGAGTCTCTTGAGTTATTGTCCGCTTTGACGCTCGGTTTCAACCTTGAAGTCCTTAAACTTCTCAAACGCTTCATTTTTAGACTTGAGTAGATAAACGAATGCGTACTTTGAGAAGTCGATGATGATCGATGATGAAAGTAATGAAGTACTTTATCTTGGCCTTTGTGGAGAACTATTTGAAGTTACGGATATCTGAATGCACCAACTCCAGAAGATCTATACTTCGGTTTACCCGTTTGAACGGTTTCCTTATGATCTTTGTCTGCGCACAGACCTTACACTTCTTCAACTCCTTACCCCCATATTTGGAGATAAGCCCTAGACTAGACATCTTGTTTATTCTTTTACAATGAACATATCCTAGTCTCTTATGCCACAACTCAAGAGAATAACCAAAAGAAAAAACTGCATTCACTATCTCCATAGAAGTTATAAGTTGAAGTTTAAACATCCCTTCTGTGCAAAAAGCCTTCCCGAAGTATATTCTTTTATAGGACATAACGACTTGACCAGCATTAATGTTCATCCTCAAGCCTGTGTTGCAGAGCAGACTTCTCGAGACCAGGTTCTTGGCTATGGCCGGTATATGCTTCAAGTTCTGAAGCGTCAGCGACTTCCCCGAAGTTAGTTACAATACTATCGTCCCGATCTCGAGTACTTCATCTTGTCTGGTTCGCCACCATAACCTTCTCAGAGACAGGTTGGCACGTGGTGAACCACTCCTTCTTTCAGCAAACATGACATGAGGCCCCAGTATCTATCCATATGTCCGTGTCAATCTCAGCTGAGTCAACCTGTGCAATCATAGCAACAAAGTTAGCCTCACCTTGCTCCTTTTGTTTTGATTTTACTTTGCAATCCCTCTTCCAGTGGCCTTTCTTGCCACAATTGAAACAAGTCCCAGGTTCTTTGGACTTGTGCTTGAACTGAGCCAACTTCACATTCAGTTGGTAAACGTCTTTCTTGTTTTGGTAGGGAGCCTTTTATTTTCCTTTAGAACTTCCTCCTTGCACCATGTTTGCCTTAGCCATCTGCTTGGACAAGGCGTCCACTTTGAGTTGAGCCCTCAACTCGTCTTCAATATGTATCTAGTGCAAGAGGCATTCCAGATCCACTTCCATCTTTTTGCGGTACATGTCCACGATAAAGTTGCTCTACCCAGGTGGGAGCTTGGCGATAATACCCCCGACGACAAAAGCATCGACCAAGGGCATGCCGTCATCCGCCAGCTTCTGACGTAACTTAAGGAACTCCTTGACTTGAGGCAACATGATTTTTTTGTCCTCAAACTGCATCCTCCAAACTTTTTCGGTCACATGGATCTTGTTTCTGTTCTCATCTGCCTTGTTCTATAGACTCCCAAACGTCATTTGCATTGACCGTCTTGCTGTATGACTCTGCCAGAGATTCCTCCATGGAGTTCTGGATCAACAACTTGCAGAGGTTGTTATCATGTCTCCACTTAAATTGTAAAGTCATAGCTTCAGCAACCCTTCGAGCATTTTTACCCTCTGGAATCAAAGGCTCAGGATCTGTCAACACATAATCGACGCTCATGAGTTGAAGATTGAAGCTGACCTTTCTCTTCCAGACGTTAAAGTGCTCCCGTCAAACTTCTCAAGTTTAAAATTTGTATCAAAAAGTTGTGCACAGTTGTTCTCCATCAGATCTGAATCTTGTTTTGAGATTGTTATTCCTGAAACAGATCTTTTGACGAAAAATGGAAATCTTGAACTCTTATTTCTAGAGAAACGAAAAATTTGTTCTCCTAAGAGAGAGATGAATACTCGTTCTCAATCGAAGTTGATACAACGAGATGAATGATCGCCCTCAACCAGAGTTGATGCAATGTCACCCCCGTTATCCGTTATATGTATTTCCAGTATACGTGAACGGAATCCTGACCCGTATTTCTACTTATCTTGCCTTGCTAGCTAATTTTGGTTTAATCTTGCTTAGGTTCATCATGGCATATCATGGTTTGACTTGGTTTATTTTGGTTTGGCTTGGTTTGTTTCCTTTGGTTCATCATGTTAAACCCCCTTTCCTTTATAAACCCACCTACTTTTTCTCTCTCTTCATTATTTCTCATAACTTCTTCTTCTTCTTCTCCATTAAAAACTCTCCCCCCTCCATAGGCAAGTGCAACTTGTTTCATGAAGGAACCCTCTATTTTATTGTTCTAATCTCTTCTATGCAATATTCTAAGATACTTTAGTTCTTGTCATTTTATATTTTTATGTATATATTTGTGTAGATCTAACTTTGCACCTTTTTGGAGTTTTCTCGGGTTTTGATCTATGAAACCATCTTGTTTTCGAAAACTAAGAGTTTCGTGTGGAAGAGAATTTGATTTTACATAACTTAGACTTTTGAAAAGTTAGATTTCATTGTGTTTTAACCAAGTTATGGGAGTTTGAAGTTCATGGGTTCCATGGCCTTCTTCTCGAAATTTTGGAGAAGAAGAACAGTGCTGGCGCATAACTATGCACCCACGATTTGTATGGGCGCATGGACGCTAGGAGCATAACCCCTTGGGCGCATGCATCCTCTTGGGCGTATGCCACCATGGGCGCATGCTGCCCTGACCACCCCCATGCTTAAGTGCATGTTGCCTTGACCATCCCCTAGCTTGGGCGCATGACCTTGTATGTGCCCAAGTGCACCACGCCTCCTTCTTTGGGCGCATAGACCCTGTCAGTACATTTGTCATAAGAGTGAGTCTTTTGACTTTCTCCAAGTCATCCCGACTCTACCCTTTGGGTGCATATATGTAGGCGCATAGCCCTGGACGCATAGCTCCAGGTGCATGCCTTCCCAATCTATTGTCTCTCTATGGTACCCCCTGTCTTACTCATATATATGGGCGCATAGCTTAGGCGCATAGCCCTGGGCACATGATGTCCCCAGGTTCCCCTTTTCATGATTTTTTGTACCCATTTTATATCCTTACACCTTTTCGATATGAACTCGACATGAACACGATATAAGCATGACATATTAATAGAATGATAATTCTTGATGGTGGCCCGTTGTGGCGTACCCTAGACAAGCAATATTGATATGATAATCTGAACACGACTAAGTGATGGAAACTACATGTTCAGTGGCCCGTTGTCATGCACTTACATAAACACGACATGACATTATGACTTTACATGGTAACTCTTGATAGTGACCCACCGTGGTGCATTTTTGACAAGTAACTTGACATAATAATTCTTGTTGGTGGTCCGTTGTGACGCACTCTTGCCTTGATAAGTAATTTTGATAAGTAACCTAACATGATAAATCTTGATATGCTGTTGCGACGACTATCTTGACTTGCTAAGTAACCATTGTCTTGACACCATGGATGGTTGTGCTTGTATAAGCTACTTGTCTCGTCTCGCATCATGTCTAGGACGTGAATTCCTAATTTCCACGGTCAGGGATTCATACTGAATCTGACTAGGATAAAGACTAGATTGATCAAGTAATCCATAAAGAGATTTTCCAGCTTCAGGCAGTCTCGTTATCTGGGCGCTCTAATTGGACTTGTAGCCTGCCGTCGAGTAGGGCACATTTCCAGCACACTGTCATGTGTTGCACCTCTAAGTCACCTAATCCAACTCTCTCAACTTGTGACCGGATAACCTGGATTAAGACTGCAGGGCTTGTGGCTGTTGGAACATCTCGATGCATTTTGTTAGCAACTAGGCTTGTGATAACCCTAGTTAGTTAAAGTATTAAGCCGTACTCATTGCTTGGCCGTGATTGATGGATGGAGTCTAGTATAGTCTTGCCTAGACAAGACCAGTACATGGTTATTTCAGCACATTACTGTTATGCTTTACTCTTGTCGATAATTGATTGGAGACTAAGTTCTGTTCAGGTGAAGGATTACAACCCCGATTCTTGTTTGGTTTACGGGTTGTAACTTGGCTACCGAAATAGTCCCTTAGTTGTCTTATCGTTATCACTTTGTTTTCCTTAACTCATGTCTTTTATTATCCTTTATGTCTCATGTGCTAATATGCTGGTTTTAGTTCTTAAGTGAAACCTTCCTTGTGGCACTTGCTCTTTCTGGGGTCTGATCCAGCTGGTTTTGTATGGCCAGATTTTGGAGTAGCACCCGAGGATCTCCAGCCTTCCAGTCAGATGGTGACCACTAGGCGCAACCCTGACAACGAGTGGATTTTATTTTGCTCTTCCACTCAATTGTAAAATTATTCTTTTGAGGCGTTTAGCCGCCGAGCAAGTGTTAGCTCGTGTTGAATTTTACATTCCTGTCTGCCTAAGGGCTGTAACATGATTGACAAATCCTAGGGTTGATTATGTATTACTTAAACTCTTGCTAGTCTTCGTATTTTGTATGACTAGCTTCATGATCATCTGAATATGTAATGTTTGGAACGCCTTACTTTGTATGTCTGATGATCTAACATCTTGTAACATCTTCTTACTTGCTTGAGTTTGAGACACTAGGCTTATTCATGGCCATAAGAGACTGTTGGCTTGTAGATAAACCCTCATGCATCTAGACAGCCATGGCCGTATTGCATGGTGGGATTCACTTCAATGTACGTAGCTGGCTGTGTCTGTCCTCCGCTCTCTAGTATTCTGGTTCTGGGGCGTAACACGCAACGATATCAACAATCGCTCTCAATCGGAGTTGATACAATGATATGAACAATCGCTCTCAACCGAAGTTGATGCAACGACTTTGTTGGGGTCGATGAAGATCACCGTTGCTCAAAGCAAGATTCGTTCGATTGCGATCTGCTTCCAGGAACCAGTAAGTTCGAAAGAACTGCTGGAACTCTCGTTATCACCTCATTTACGAACTCGAAGAACTCCTTTGGACTTCAATGACGGCGGCAACACTTCTCTCTTCGTCTTTTTGTTTTTGGCGTAAGTGCTTAATGAAGGCACAAAGAGAGTATTTATAGAGGAGGCCCGAAACACTAATCCTAATCCTGGCCGTAACTGATTGCGGAAAGATAGGAGCAAATAATAGAAAGATTTGAATGAATTAAATTCAAATCCCATAAAGATCGGATCTGATCAATTAACTCAATCTTTCTATAATCGTTCAAATCTTTCAATCAGCCACATCATCCGTAACCTGTGCCCCATAGCCACTCAGCCCGTCAACCTGTACGCGTAGCTGTGAAGCCTGCAGCAGCCCGTGGCACCTGCGCGTTCGGTGCCCAGTGCCATAACCCCGCAGTACCTGCACGTCGCAGCCACAGCCCCGCGGCACCTGCATGCCCAGCGCCGCAGCACCTTCGGGGCTTAGCTCCATAAGGGAATTATTCTATGAGCATGACAAAAAGTATATATTAATGCTTCTTTGTTGGTTTAGCTTTCTTTTTACTAGAAAAATGCCCCCACATGGCACCCATATACCTCTCTATACTTCATGTGATCTCTCAACACAAGCAAAACTTTATATAGAGATACTATCCATTTGGTTTTTCCAATATGGGACTACCTTTCTACTTTCTAAAGCAAAACACCAACAAGCAAAAACATCAACACGTGGGCACGGCAGCAACAGCAGCGGCGGGTGGGCACGGCAGCGGCGGGGGGAGGGGGCGGAGCGGGAGCGGGGGAGGGGTGGCAGAGAATTAGAATTTGGGTTTGAGTTTGGGTTTGGGGAGAGAGAAGGCAGGGGGTATTTTTGTATAAAATTATCGGTTAAAGGGGTTGACCGTCAACTATGGACGATTTTTGCCATAAGTGGGAGCATTCGTACATTAAGGTAAAGCAGTGGGGTGCACCTTGAATATGAATAAACAAAGTGGGATGCGACTCAAAATTTCTCTAAAAAATATTATATATTTGTATATGAACTATATATTTTAAAAATATTGACATACATCGAACATGGAAATATAATTTCAACATATTAATTTTCAAAAAAATTGAATCCCAAGAATATAAAAATTTTGACTATATAATATTTCATATACCAACCACACCTTAATAAGTGAGGCTGAATATGCATAAGAAATAGAGAACAAAGCATCAAGTAAAGCACTTTTAAAGTGTCTTCCATAATACAAGTAGGGACATAAGCTCGACGGGATAAATGCTTATTTTATTATTATGTTGATGTTATATTAAAAAAATTATAATGTTATTATTGTGTTGATGCTATATTAAAAAATATGATCGTCTTTACTTGGTTAGGATTGACTTCCCTTTTTTTATAATTGTCCTTCTTATACTGTGTAAACGAAGCACTATTAATACTCCTATTCATACGGACAACTTAACACTACGGACAACTTAACACAAAGCACTATTAATACTCCTATTCATACGGACAACTTAAATGCTTTCTTCCGTCTTTCTTACGTCCTAGTTTTCGTGGAGATGATAGCTTAGCTTCTACTGTATAATGTGACTTAGAAATAGGTTAGAAATAAACTGTTCAAGTCATACGTATATTATCAACTATCTAAATATATTAAAAAATTAAAAAAATAACTAAATAACTACCTAAATATATTATTAATTATTAAAAAATAATTAAGTATTTAACTTGTTGGAAATTTTCTTAAAACTTCAGATTAAAATCTGCAAGAAAATAAATTAAATTAATGTTACCGGCCTCCGGGGAAGTCGCGCACGAAGCACTGCCCTAAGAGTTAGTTCGGGTCTATGTGCAGACTGAATCCGAACGCCCCTAGTGGTAAAATTCCCGCTCCACCAGAATCTCGTTGTCGTATACGACGTCGAGAGAATGACCCCGACTTAGCTCTGCCCAGAGCAACAAATGAAGAACAATATTTCAAGTGGGAAGAGAATTTGAGAGAGAGAGAGCTTTCGCAATGAACCTTTTTTTTCCATGTCTAAAGAAAGGAGGAGGAAACCTCATTATATAGGCTATTTCCAAAGGATGGAATAATGAGGATATTAAAATAGCCTATTAAATTTTAACGTTACAAAAATTGTAGCACATGATAAAAATGTGATACATTGAATCTGGACATAATTCAAACATTCAAAAGTTATAGAATAAATAAATTGTAACGGTTGAAAATAAATGATGAGGAAATTTGTTTTTGTAAATGTAGCAACAGCTACAACAATCCCCCCCCCAAAAAAAAAAAAAAACCAAGTTCCGAAATAATAGAGGAAAGAAACGAAAGAGGAAAGTTAAAGGTGAGAAAGATTTCTGGACAGTTGAATACTATGCATAAATGAGATGGACTACAGCCTTGAATCTCACGTAGTGACTATTGTCTTTGTCTGAAGAAGAGCTTGATGGACTACGCCTTGAATCAGTCTTCTTGAACCAGACTCAGAAAATAGCACACATAGTACGCTAGAGGTACTTGGGTCTATCGGGTGGCGTATTTGATTGGCCATGCGCACTTTTACACATTCATGAGAGTTGTCTAGGATCACTCTGTCCTATAGTCGTGGCCATCACGACCTCTCATATAGGTAAGTCCTCAAGGGTTGGTGATAGGAATCAACCTTGCATATCATGCTTGGACTTATTAAGAGCTTTAAAACTCACCCTATCCATATCACACAAGGAACACTGTCACCATAGGGATGGGACAATGTACACATGTACAGCCTCCTGGGCTTTTATTTTAAAGAGAATTTAATCTCAAGGTCAGTGTTCCATAATAGTCACCTAGTCCAGCTTGTTTCTACCCATTGAATCGGCTTCTTGGGATCTCCAGTCAGACTCGGTTGGGTTGCCACTGCTGGTGACTATACTATGAGCTTAACCCTATCCCCCTCGATGATTCTAGGATCAATGTCCTAGACAAACTCTTCGTCAAGAGTAAACAGACTCTTCGTCAAGAGATCTGTAAAGTTCTTTAATAACTTTTATAGTCAAGAACCACAAATTTGTCCAATAGGCTCTTTATTGACTTGAAGTGCAGCTGCAGGTGCCTGTTCATCTTAGCATTCACAGAATTATGCTTTAGTAGTTCTATAACAGATTTATTATCACAGTTTATAAAAATTGTAGGATCATGATGAACAGAAATAGGTATATGCATAATGAGATTTCTAAGCCA
>JANAVB010006397.1:10016305-10136305 GCA_029216955.1 Iris pallida | reverse complement strand
TTGGAAAGACGAAAGCTTATAACTGATAGATAGATACAGAGTATTTCCATGGCTATGATAGTTGTAAACAAGTGTAGCTACCATCGGCCAGTCCTGTGACTGGAACATTGCCTTGAGTTACTCGTTTTTCCTTCTGTAGCTTCCCTTTCCGGAAATTTTGAAAAATTTTATTATTATTTATTTTATTGAGGTTAATATTTAGATAAGAATTATTTACTAATTTTGGTTATATTAATTCATATCAAATAAAGGTATAATATATATTCATATCTGCAGTAATAAGGTCTTAGACTGATAATAAATAAATATATAAAAATATGTGTATATATATATATGTATATAAATATATTATAAATGTGTGTATGTGTATGTATATAAAAATATATAAATGTATGTATATATATATATATATGAATAATAATATATATATGTATAAGTGTATATGTGTATTTATATATATATATATATATATATATATATATATATATATATATATATATATATATATATATATATATATATATTTATATATATATATATATTTATATATATATATATTTTGCGGGCTTGACAGCGTTCTATCGCCGACTCTGCGGCGTAGGCTGGCTTGGACACGTCTCGTATCCGAAAAGCGGGTGTGGATCGTGACAAGTTTTTGTGGTGGCCCATACAGGTCAATTTTTGTATAATATTGCAAACTCGTGATGGTACGTTAGTCGTACTTTTACGAGCCTGCGACCAGGAAATGCTCATTCACAAACTAGGATTAAAATAATTTAAGATAATGACTAGGACTAGGAGTCCCTTGTTCAAATTGACCGTTGGGTAGTTAAGGTTATTAGATAGGCCCTGCAATTTAGATAACTTGCTAGATCCCTATAGGTACACTATTACTTTTGATATGAAAATGTGATTCAATGTGAATATATTATCCGCTTGGTATGATAGGCTTGCCTAGAATTAAGGCGTTAATTTTGATAAACTGTTCAATTTTCTTATTTAGATATAAACCTTATATCATAAGTTAGAATTGCCTGTTTTAAATTCTATTTTGCTGTAATGAACTGGTTTATAATTTTTGATTCTGCTATTCATATATAAATCTCGAGGTAGAATTGGTTCAAAGTTTTCCTTCAGCCCATTTTAAATATATATATGAAATAAAGATAGTAGGATGCCTATATAAGCAATAACACTAGGAAGGGATTTGATTTTCCAAAACTCGAACTATTTGTGCCTCCTTCCCAAAAATCTTGCCTACCTATATTTTGACTATCTTGACCAATACTGCTATTACAGCCTAGTTTTGCAAGCTTACTCATTTATCGAGCTTGATTCAAGACATATGTTTATTGGGGACGCCCGCTAACATATCGTCTAATCAGAATCATTGTATTACGGTCTGATCAACCATGATGCATTTGGTTCGCTTTTCATCTAATTACCCTATATGGATTGAGATGTAGATGTCTCTAGGATCTCATCCACGACTGCTTTGACAATTTCTCTTGAATTATACATTCGCCTTTGAATCACGTAATTGTATTCAGTGACATCTCTCTTGAACTCTTTATTGTTTTGTCTTTCACCGATTAGAAAGACGAAAGCTCGTAATTGATAGATAGATACAGAGTATTCCCATGGCTATGATAGTTGTATACGCAAGTGTAGCTACCATCGGCCAGCTCTGTGACTGGAACCTTGCCTTGAGCTACTCGTCCTCCCTTCGACCATAAACCTACTATCTTGATCTTCTAGTCATGGAAGTCCGAGAATGATTAGGATGTTTCCCTTGATCAAATACCAACCTAGGAGACTACCTATTCTCAAGAAACCAAATGTCGTGAGCCTCTAATTGTTTGTTTGAAGCTTGCTTTAACTAGAACCCTTGTGACAATAGTCTGGCAGGTTTGACACAAATAGAAATTCACGACTCAGTTGTTAGAAATCTTTTTGCCTTAGAGTTGGTTACCACGTCGATAACTCTTGTATACTAGGGACGTGCATATCCCTCTATCTTATCGACCATGTGTCATTGTACACCATTGTTTTCCTTTTATTGAGGAATGATCCTTGACTTGACTTATATCTACCGTATCCCGTACGTCGTACCTTATTCTTTATTAACAAGAGTCGAGGTACAATATCCGGACTTTAGAATTTTCCTAACCTCATTATTCCTAAAACCCTGTCCTAGCTTCTAAGGTGGGTAGACTGTAAGCCTTCTAAAAATTTTAGGATATACCAGGATTACCGATTGATTAGAACAAATTCCATTAGGATGATAGTTAGTACCCCCTGGACTCCCACTTTCCATTGAGATTATTTTGTGTCCCCGGCCGTGTCATTAATAATCGGAGCACGAGACTAGCTGTTACCTTCCAACAAATTTTATATGCAAGATCTAGACGAGTCCACCTTCATCTAGGTATATCATGTCCCACTCAAACCCGTCCCCTCGTACTCTATTTTTGGGGTACGACTTTTAGGTTAAAAGGACTAGCTATAACCTTTACCATAGTATCGATATACTTTTCAACCTCCATTAGAGCCTTAACCACGACCCCATTCCTTCGACCCAATATATGGTTGTGATCTACTCGAAGTCCATTACGCATATGCCACTAGTGTGCCACCCAATTGAGGCCTCATATGCTACTTAAATACAAAAGTCACTGAAGGTACATTTTGGGCTTGAGGGACCTAGCTAACCAACTTGACTGGCAACTAGCTCAACCTCTTGGGTAGAAACCTATTCTAGGTTACCCTAACTAGTAGAAACAATTTTATCATTGGGATCTTGTCCAGTCCATATAGATTGAAATTCAAGGTTCGTCCAACTAACGATTGATGTCCAATTAGGGAACCCATTAAGACCCAATAACGCCCATCCATGCATACCACCATATTTGGACTATAGAACTGAACTGTTTGAAATCGGCCCCTGTATCTATTATGTAATCTCCATCCTTAGAATGTGAATCCATTCGTAACCTTCATCCTATTTACCTGGAAGTCGCGATACGATCTTGTATTGCATTCATATTCTTTGCTCGTGTGTTTAAATAACCGCGGATAGATCACAATCTTGATTTCCCAAAATTTCGTTCTGGAACCTTGTTTAGAATTTTGAGAACGGAATTTATGTATTGCATGGATTGCAAGCCCCTCTAAAAATGAAGGGTCTTCGATGTAGCAAGTGACTGGACTAGAGTAGCCCAATCTAGCGAATAAGACGATAGGTTCATAAGTACTATTTATATCTGTAATATTTGATATTCTCTACCGCTCTTGAAACTTCATATTTGCTCTTGATTATTCTTTCTTATTTTCCTGTCCTTCCTATTTCGGAGCGACGAATGGCCAAGCTTATTAGAATCTATCAATATTCTTAGCTACTTGTGTAAATTATTGCTTGTTAAATTTTGGATTGCTTGATAGATAGGAGAGGGTGGTTAGATGACTTATGCTACAGATATCTGTCAGTAATTACTTTTTGCAATTAGCTGGAGGGTTACAATGTTATGACGTCAGGTGCTTGAAGTGGGTAGTATGACCAAAGGTGGGTAGAAGTCCTCGATGATTCGTAGTTACGTAATGGCTAGCAGGAGGTATAAATATTCCTGAGAAATTAAACTTGAGAATATTGTGGTAATAGTAGATTTATTCTTCTATTTTTATTTTGATTTTTAGGCATGTTTATGAGTTAGAATTTCAAGGACAAAATTATTTTTCAGGTGGGTAGATTTGTAGCACCCCTTTCCGAAAATTTTGAAATTTTTTATTATTATTTATTTTATTGAGGTTAATATTTAGATAAGAATTATTTACTAATCTTGGTTATATTAATTCATATCAAATAAAGGTATAATATATATTCATATCTGAAGTAATAAGGTCTTAGACTGATAATAAATAAATATATAAAAATATGTGTATATATATATGTATATAAATATATTATAAATGTGTGTACGTGTATGTATATAAAAATATATAAATGTATGTGTATATATATATATATGAATAATAATATATATGTATAAGTGTATATGTGTATTTATATATATATATTTAGATATTTCGTGTGTGTGTATATATATATATATATATATATATATATATATATATATATATATATATATATATATATATATATCAATATACATAATGGTATGTATACGTGTACGTGTATATATATATATATATATATATGTATTAATTGTTGATAAGAAATAGAAAAAGAAATAAAAAAGAAAAAAAAAAGAAAAAAAAATATAGCAGCCCAGCCCGGCCAGGTCGGCCCATACCCGACCCGGCTAATCCCCTACAGAGCAAAACCCCCTGACCCCGACTGCTTAAATACTCACGAGACATCAACAAACATGAAACCCTAGCAAATCACCGCCGACCCCCAGCCTGGGCGACCCCAGCTGTGTGCGGGCGCCGCCACGCGCGGTCGCCGGCCGGCCAAACTGTGGCAGGCCGCGCGGGCAGCATAGTTCGACAGCCAGCAACAGCAGTTCACGGCAATGGTGGCAATGACTTCACAACGACGGTTCGCAACGATCGTTCGATCGTTTCGCGAGCCGATTTATCGGGTATGTCCCCAACTTGTACTAGATTATTTTCCTTCAAGTAGAATCTAATGTGGTCGAACCATCGATTCCCAAAAGCGACTCGAAAAACCCGAAAAATCTGTTTTTGATAGTTTCAAGACTGTGCCCAAACACCCAAGTTTAGCAATCTATTTTCGTCAACTGTGTCGACTTCTCCCAAAAGTAACTGATGAAACCTTTAGATAACCTATAGGGCTACCAAACCCTTTTTACGGAATTCGAATTCATCGACCGAGAGTCGAGAAATCTGCTTCCCAATTTTGATGAAAACTGATTTCAAAATATTAAAAATTAGGAAAAACCCTTCGATACGACGTACGTCCTGCCAATCCGGGCAACGTGGTCACGAAACGAAAGCATCGAAAGTTGCGTAACGGCTTCGTGGTCGTGTGAGCTTTGGCAGAATTCAAATTGGTCGCGTGTGCGCGACAAATTTGATGCGTATCCATCAAAATTCACCGTATCGGCTCCTGTGCAAATTCTCCAATTACTTTGTGCACACTCGTCAGATCGAGACGAAACTTACGCCAACAGGAACGTATCATTTTTCTGGTCCTGTATGCCAAGTTTGGTCCAATTCTGAGACAGTTGAATCGGAACGCCGTTTTGCGGGCCCTACGGTCCCACTCAACGGGCGATTTTGTGCACGGCCCGCCAGAATCTAACTTTGGACATACGATTGGATTCGTATCAAAAAACCGGATCCGTAGACATGTAGTTTGACGACTTTATAGACCATTGACTCTGGCATGCTTTTCGGTACAAAGCGGGTCCAACGGCGGACATCGTTTTTGCCCGAAATTACCGTTTTGCCCCTGTTTCCAGAATTGGACTTAAGGACAGGAAATCTTAGCTAATTTGACTATTCTAAGAATGTTGGTACTGTTTATTTCGGCATCTGGAGACTTCTGCATGTGTTGACTGATTGTGGCTCATTGAGTGGTATAGTATTTTTGGTTTCTCCAGCTAAGGACCTCAGGCAAGTGCACTTTCTGATTGCTTTTCGATTCATAGTAGTCTTTTCATTTCATGTCTATACATATATCTTGCTGCTTGTTGACACGTCCATCACACGGAGTAGTCGGAAGAGAAAATATCTTAGTTGACATGTGGACTACCCAGAACTATCCCCCGTGTCTTTCGTGAATGCTAGTAGCTGCACATGACACATGCAGGGTGCCTTATTTACTCCCTAGCCGTTCACATGTTGAAACAGATATTTCACACCACCTAGGTAGATGTCTTTTATTTTTCCTTTACTTCTCTATCGTGCTATGTCATCAGTTATCTTCCAGTTTTCATATCTCATATGTTATTTTCATGTCTTGTTAATTCTATTGTGTTTTTACATTATCGTCGATTTGTGTACTTGTTCCATTCCTGACTGGAAACTAACATTTTTCAGGTTTAGCCGCGATCACTCTTAGCACTGGGAAGGCTTGGATATGCTGAGGTCAACCTAGAAATAGAAAGCAATTGTATCAATTTTATTAATTGTAAAATCTTGTATTTTCTTTAATTATAAAGGATGTAATAAATATAGAAATGTGAATGAGCAGCAAATGTTATGATTTTGAGCATTTATTTCTTGCGGGCTTGACAGCGTTCTACCGTCGACTCTGCGGCGTAGGCTGGCTTGGACACGTCTCGTATCCGAAAAGCGGGTGCGGGTCGTGACACCTTCGACACTAAACCTACTATCATGATCTTCTGGTCATTGAAGTCCGAGAATGATTAGGATCCTTCCCCTTGACCAAATGCCAACCTAGGAGACTACCTATTCTCCAGAGACCAATGTTGTGAGCCTCTAATCATTTGTTCGAAGCTTGTTTCAACTAGAACCCTTGTGACGATAGTCTGGCAGGTTTGACCCCAATAGAAATTTACGACTATGTTGTTAGAAATCTTTTCATATGATGTGCCTTAGAGTTGGTTACCCCGTCGACAACTCCCGTATATTGTGGACGAGTAGGTCATTCTATTTTATCGACCACGTGTCATTGTACACACTCATTTTTCATTTATCGAGAAACGATCCTTGACTTGACTTATATCTACCGTATCCCGTTAATCCGTGCCTAATTCTTTAACAGCAAGAGTCGATGTACGATACCCGAATTTTGGAATTTTTCTCACCTCATTATTCCTAAACCATGTCCTAGCTTCTAAGGTGGGTAGACCGTAAGCCTTCTAAATTTTTGGAGAATACAAGGATTACCGATTGATTAGAGTAATTTGCATTAGGATGATAATTAGTGCCCCATGGACTTCCACTTTCCATATAGATTATTTTGTGTCCCCGGCCGTGTCATTAATATTCGGGGCACGAGACCAGCTGTTACCTTCCAACAAATTTTGTCTGCAAGATCTAGACAAGTCCATCTTCAGCTAGGTATATCATGTCCCACTCAAACACATCTCCTTGTACTCTAATTTCATGGTACGACTTTTAGGTAAAAAGGACTTACCATAATACCGGTATACTTCCTGACTCCAATTAGAGACTCAACCTCGACCCAAACCATTCAACCCAATATATGGTGGTGATATACTTGAAACCCACTACACACCTGTCACTCGCGTTCCACTCAATTGTGTCTTCTCGTGCTACTTAAACACAAAAGTCACGGAAGACGCATTTTTGGGTTTTAGGAACCTAACTAACCAACCTGACCGGCAACTAGCTCAACCACGGGGCTGGAACCCTATTCAAGGTTACCCTAACCTAGTAGAAGTAGTATAATCATTGGGATCTTGACCAGTCAATAGAGACTGAAATCCGAGGTTCATCCAACCAATGATTGATGTCCAATCAGGAATCCATTAAGAACCAGTAAAACCCATCCCTACAAACTACCATTTTTTGGAATATATAAAATTGAACCATTTGAGATAGGTTCCTATACCGATTATGTAGTCCCCACCTCTTAGAATGTAAGATCATTCGTAACCCTTATCCCATCTACCTGGAAGTCGCGATACGATCTTGTATTGTATTTTATCCCTTGCTCGTGTGTTTAAATAACCACGGAAAAGATCACAACCTTGATTTCTCAAATTTCGTTCTATTATGGAACTGTTTAGATAAATTTCAAGAACGGGACTTATGTAGTGTACGGATTGCAGGCCACTCTAAGAAACGAAGGGTTCTTCGATTTAGCGAGTGACTGGACTAGAGTAGCCCCTCTAGTAATTAAGTCAATGGTTCATAGATTTTTTTTTCTGTCCGCATCATTGGATACTCTCTACCGCACTTGAAATTTCATATTTACTCTCGATTGTTCATCCCTATCTGTCCTTCCTATTGTAGAGTGACGGATGGCCATGCTTATTAGAATTTACCAATATTTTTTAGCTACTTGAGTAAATTCGTTGCTTGTTAGATTTTGGATTATTTGATAGATAGGAGAGGATTATAGAGGCCAAAAGCAGTAGATATCTATTTTAGCAAGTAGTTGGAAGATTATAAAGTTTTAGTGACATAGCTTTGATGGAGTAGTGTGTCCAAAGGTGGGTAGAAGTCCTCGGAGTTTTGTAATTGCAAAATGGCTAGGAGGAGGATGTAAACTATTTTTGAGGAATTAAAATCCAAAGAGATTTAGGTAATGGTAGATTTCCTGTTGAATTTAAGGAATAATTGTGAATTAGAATTTCGAGGACAAAATTATTTTAAGGTGGGTAGATTTGTGACCCCTCTTCCCAAAATTCGATAATATTTTATTTATTTATTTGAATTAAATGATGATTTTTGGAATGTTTATAAATAATTATTTAGTTAATTATTACGGTAGATGACTTTAGCCACGATAGAGTTTTGGAGTGCATGGTGACTAGAAATCGTGGCACGGATAGTGCGATGACGTGCTTTGGCTTGAGTATTAGCCCTGGTAGGGAAGGCCGAGCCATAGTGATGTCCTAACTAGGAAGACCAGGCCAAGTTGCGAGTTAACACTTACCGAGGATTTATTTATTTATTATTTATATTATTGGGTTTAGGGAACCCGATTGTATCGAACTAGTCCAGACTGGACCCGAACTGAGCCCAAGCCCATGTAGGTCATGCGGTACGCCCAATGACATTCGTGTTGATGGAGTTTGGAGTGAGGGTGTTGTATTTCGTTTTTAATGATTTAATGAATATTTTCTAGTATTCGTAATTAAATATTATATTTATCATTATTAATTGATATTCAATGGTATTGTATAAAATAGGTCCTTGTACAATTTTGGGATTATTAGACTATGCATAGTGGTGTATACATCATTGTCGGGTTATTAAATTCTGTTATTTTTATTATTATTATTATTATTATTATTATTATTATTATTATTATTATTCTTTATCAATATTATGGAGGTTATTATTATATAATATTGTTATATTATTATTGGTTATATTATTTCTTGTCAAATGAATATTATATATATAGTCATAATTATCTAAATAGTCTCTACACTAGGAATAGAAGCTAGAGGAATTTATTTGAGTTTTATGGAGATATATATATATATATATGGGCATATATATATATATATTTTTTCATAATTTATTAATGTATATGTATATAGATATGCATATAATATACGTATGTATGTGGGTTCTTCATTTTTCTAGATTTCTTAGAGTAATTAGATGTTACTATACACTATTTCATTTGAGATAACAATGACAATCACACCATTATCCTTTTAGTGAAGTTGTTGGTCAAGAGTAACATTGATTTGCTTATATTCACCTCTGTTGTTGCAGTGGATGAGTTGAGAACAACCCATTTACAGCTCAACAGTGAGCCTCTCCAAAAACCGAGCAAATCCAAACTAAATAACCCAGCCCCTAACATACGAACCCGACCCAATAAACTACTCAACCCAACAGCCTAGGCTCAGCCCGTCCATGCAAACCGCATGGACCCACCGGGATTTTCCCCAGCAGCAGTTCAATGAGAATCCGACCCAGGGCTTTCAGCCGCGGGATATATGTATATATATAGAGATGACCGAGAGAGGAGTTCGATAGAGAACAGCAAAACCCTAACGCCCATATCTCCCTAGTCTCATGGGCGGCCACCTCGATGCCGGAGTGCCGCCGGGGGACCGCCGGACGGCGGCCAAGGAGGCCGCGTGCACAGGCGCAGCCGTGCATCAGTGATGACGGCAGCCGCGGAGGTAAACTTCGACCCCGTATTTCTTACCGTATATTTAACCGATTGTCGACCCGTAAATTAGCTTGGGAAGCCAACATGACCACCTCGAAACCCCAGCAATTAGATTTCGTATAGGACGCACGACCAGTCCATGAGATCGACCCAAAGTTGGTCAAAAACCTGTAAAAACAGAACACTAGTGCAGTCCAACCCTCCATGTTTGAAGATCGATTCTGATCGATCTAATGCCATATTAGAAAACTATTTAAAGAAACTTTTAGACAACATATAAGGCTTCATAATCCTTTTTGTGGATTCGGAAATCATCGACTACGCGTCGAGAAATCGAATCCCAAGTTTTCTAAAAACCTGTTTTAAAAACTAGAAATTTGTCCGATACGACGTGCGTTCCGCCAATCCGGGCGACGTGGTCGTGAACCGAAAGCATCAAAAGCTGCGTATCGGCTTCGTGAACGTGTGAGATTTGACGGAATTTAAATTGGTCGCGTGTGCGCGACGAATTTGATGCGTATCCGTCGAAATTCACCGTATCGGTCTCTGTGCAAATTTTCTAATTACGTTGTGCACGTTCGTCAGATCGAGACAAAACTTGCGCCAACAGGACCGTATCATTTTTCTGGTCCTGTATGCCAAGTTTGGTCCGATTCTGAGATAGTTGATTGGATCGCCGTTTTGCGGGCCCCATGGTCCAACTCAACGGGCGATTTCGTACACAGCCCACCGAAATCCAACTCTGGACATACGGTTGGATTTGTATCAGAAAACTGGATCCGTAGACATGTAGTTTGACAACTTTAGAGACCGTTGACTCTGGCACACTTTTCGGTACAAAGCGGGTCCAATGGTGGACACCATTTTGACCCAAAATTACCGTTTTGCTCCTGTGTCCAGAATTGGGCTTAAGGACAGGCAATCGTAGCTAATTTGACTATTCTGAGAACATTGGTAATATTTATTTCAGCTTCCGAGGACTGTTGTACGGGTTTTGACTATTGGGGCACATTGAGTGGTTCAGATTGTCGGTTTCACCAGCAGAGGACCACAGGCGAGTATAGTTTATTGTTTGTTTTCAATATTGATCTTTATTATACATTAGTGTTTAGTCGATAGATATGTGATTTCAGTTTTATGTTGATTTTGTTCATTGTTGTGTCGGGAGGTGAAGTACCAACGATGTGTGATCTGACCTTAGACCGTGTAGACCATAATTTATTCTTGCATTAGACCGTGTAGACCGTGATTTATTCTTGCTTTATACAGTGTAGACAGTATTTCTTTATTGCTTTATAAATATAGACCGTGTAACATCATACAGTGTAGATCGTGATTAATATTTTGTAGACAGTGTTTTTTATTGCAATATTTTCTGTAGACCGTGTAACTGTAGACCGTGTAACTGTAGAGCGTGTAACTTTAGACCGTGTAGACCGTGTCACATAATTGTCCCGAGATCGATCACATATCAAAGATACTTCAGTCGGTCAGTTGGTGAGTATTTTATTGTATTTTATTTTCTGTTTTTTGGTATTTAGTTTTATTCTGTCTTTCTTCATTTATTTTATGAATCATATGTCTAAAGGCTAACCTCTGTAGTATAGTCATTTTATATATTGAAACTGCATTCAGTGAATTGTACTCGTTCCATTCCTGACTGAAAACCAATATTTTTCAGGTTAGCCGTAGATTCACTTAGCATGGGAGATACGGGGGTACTTGCAGACAAAAGTCTAGAGACTAGCTAGATAGTGGACTTGTAGTCATTCAAATATTTGTACAAGTTTATATTTTTCTGCAAATGTAAAAGTTGTGAATATTGTAAGTTAAATTAATTATGTGAATGAGCATTATTTGTGATTTTGATCTTCATGGCCGTGACAGCGTTTTACCGCCGACACTGCGGCGTAGGCTGGCTTGGACACATCTCGTATCCGTTTAAAAAAAAATGGGTACGGGTCGTGACATGATTACCATAACAAATCTTCTTGGATTTAAATTCAATTGTCCTCCTTTGATAATATCTTATCTTGTGCCATATTGATCTCTTGGGTTCAATTCGTCTTCAGGATGACAGTGACTCATTCTCAGGCAGCAAGGCCTAGTACAGTTCCAGAGAGGTCAGATCCAGGAGATCTTCCACCTCCGGCTACGGGAGTAGCAGTCGAGAGAGCAGTAGCCTCAGTTCCTGCCCTTCAGGCAGGAGCAGCAGTGGCAGTTCCCGGAGGTCTTCCACCTCCAGCAGAGGGAGCTACAGTTGAGGGAGCTACCACCTCAGTCCCTGTCCTTCAGGCGGGAGCAGCAGCGACGGTTCCGAGAGGTCTTCCACCTCCAGCAGCGAGATCGTCCATGGTCATTCCTGATATTCTCGTACCGCTGCCTCCGCTACCGACTGATACTCAGGGGATGATGGCCCTTCTGCAGCAGATGTTGCAGACCCAGAGAGCATAGGCCGAGGCACAGCACCGCCAGGCAGAGATGATGCGACAGAGCATAGAGAACTCACATCAGCTGGCGATGGCAGCAGTAGAGAGGGGTGTACCGGGTACAGTTCAGGGAGCCGAGTTCAACAGCAGGGACAGAGGAGGCCCGGTACGCACCTAGACTTCAGGAAGATGAACCCAAAGGAGTTCAAGGGTACCGAGGGTATCCTATACGCGGATGACTGGTTGAAGGATGTCCAGTGGAGTCTGGAGTTGACAGAGGTCCCGAGAGGGCTTTGGGTGACGTCTGCAGCAAGCCAGTTTTTCGATATAGCGCTGACTTGGTTTCGTACGAATCCGCGTGCGTCAGTGAGGGGTTTGACTTGGAAGAGCTTCAGGACTCTCTTTAAGGAAAAGTTTTACCCAGATGTGGCCTTGACAGCTTTGGAGGGACAGTTTGCCAGTTTGGTGCAGGAGAACTCGTCAGTAGACGAGTATGCAGCGGAGTTCTTCCGCCTGAGCAGGTTGGTACCCAGCTCTGATCCAGGATGAGGGGTGCAAGGCCCGAAAGTTCTGGAGCGGTCTTATCCATACGGTACGCACTCGTACCTCTGGGCGACGTGACGCGACCTTCGAGCAGATCCTGATGGAGGCACAATTTACAGAGGAGGACTTCGACCTCAAGCCGAAGAGGGGCAGCGAGGCTCTAGGAGCGAGCTCGAGTACGGGGCCGACGAAGCGCCCTCATTTCCAGCAGAGGCAGTTTCAGCAGCAGCCTCAATTACAGTTTCAGCAGGCACCAGCGCGTGCCCAGTAGCACCAGGGACAGGGCCAGAGGCAGGCTACTCAGTACACTTTCTGTGGGAAGCAGGGATACACTCGAGATGCCTGTAGGAAGAGGTTGGGCGTCTGCCTATACTGTGGGGCGCCTGACCACCAGCTGAGGGATTGCCACGCTAGTGGAATCCGAAGAGGCCAGGACGGAGTACAGCAGGCTAGAGGAGGCCAGCAGGGGCAAGCTTTCGCCGTGACAGTTGAGCCCACTCAGGCAGTAGGAGAGCAGATAGCAGGTTCCAATATTTCGATCTCCTTTTCGCATTTGCCTTCTTATAAACTGTCTTGAAGTTCGATTCCATCTGTTCCTTGATTGTTTGATAAAATTTGTTCTTGTGATGCGATTTTCTTCTGAGATATGTCGTATGGGCTAGGTCGCCTCGATTATGAGATTTTATAATACTCTAGGGTCATGCTAGCAGGCATAGTGAGGACATATAGTCGGATTATGGTCGTATTTCTTGGGTGTGGAAATTTAAGATTTTCGCTGCCAAGCATGCGGCAATGCAAAATTTTAAATACCATAATTCTAGAGGTATATACCGTAGTTGAGGACTCTGTGATTATCGTAGCCTTGCTCACTGGCATGACAGAGATTCTGAGTATCATGATGATTGGACAGACGCATACGATTATCGATTTGTGTGATTTTTTCTGTGTTTACTTTGTTTTAATTTTTGAGGATGATTCTTTTAAAGTGGATAGACTTATAGCACCCAGTTTCTATTTGAGAGTAATTTTAAATTTTATAATTTTAGTCATTTAATTCATGCTTTGATTTTTGAGATTTTAATCATTTTAAATTTTAAGCCATGACTTGTGATTTTGATATTTTACTATTGTTTGGTTTTAATTTTGAGAACAAAATTTTTTTAAGGTGGATAGATTTGTCACCCCCAGTTTTCAGAAACATGGGTATTTTTGTCATTTTTCATTTTAGAATATTTTTGAAATTATTTATTTAGTTATAATATTATTTTGGGGTTATTTGAGTCGGGTTCGAATTTCAGCTCAATCCGACTTGTATCGGGGACCCGGGATAGTGTTGACTCTAGTGGGACCCACACACTAGTTAGCCATGGCCCATAT
Organism: Iris pallida; assembly: GCA_029216955.1. Lineage (NCBI taxonomy): Eukaryota > Viridiplantae > Streptophyta > Magnoliopsida > Asparagales > Iridaceae > Iris > Iris pallida. The sequence goes on along the minus strand of JANAVB010006397.1, from coordinate 10,122,181 downwards.
GCTAATTATTTTAGTTAGTGGTTAGGCTAATTATTATGGATAGGATTAGTGTGATTAGAGACATTAGAATGACTAATTTAGCCCCAACCAATTAGCCCTTTCCTAATACTAATAGAATAGATTAGTGGAGGCATTTTGGACCTTACCATAATAGGACACATAGCCCCATTATGGCTGGCCACTTGGGATAGGATAGACCCAAAACTTTTCATCATTATCTCTTCCACTTTCTCTCTCTTGTTCTTTCCCAAATTTTAGAGAGCAACCTCCATTGATATCTCCACCAAATCCTTTCATTCTTCCACCCAATGTTCTTCTTTCCTTCTCTACTCAAGCCAAGGAGGAAGTAGTTTGGGAGGATTCGGAGCTCGTTCGTGTCCATTTGGGATTCCTACGTGTCAGTGTCGCATCGGGAAGGCTTTTCTTCGATTCGATCTACCGGGAGGTATAAATCCCTTCTCCTTCTTATTTTCTCATGCATATAGGATGATTTTAGACCCATAGGAATGACCCCATGGTTGTGTCTCTCTGTGTCCATTTCGTGTCCATTTGGAGACTTTTAGGTGTGTCCTATGTGTAGGTTTGTGTCCTAGTGGGAAAAATCTATTGGACACTTGTATTTATTATATATATAGTGTGAATGATTTATTAGAGATTAAATCTCAGATTTGTATTGTTTAGAGATGTGTTTTCAATGTAACATATTGTATCACATTTGTTTATCTATATATTATATATATAATTGGTTATATATATGTTATATGTTAGTCTATATATATATATTTTTTTTTTATGTTAGTCTATATATATATATATATATATATATGTTAGTCTATATATATATATATATATATATATATATATATATATATATATATATATATAATTTGTGACTTTTATATATATATGTGTGTGTGTGTGTGTGTGTGTGTTTATTTTTGTTCAAGGGGTGTGGGAATTCGGCCAAGGGGGGAGGAATTTAGAGAGTATGGAGTTGATATGTGTAGTGTGTGTGTTTGTGTATTATGGGTGTTTGAGTGTTTGGATGAGAGAGTGATAGGGAGATGTTTGAGAGGAGATTAGAGTGTGAGATGAGTGGTGTTTGAGTGAGAGATAGGGGGACACCTGTTGTTAGCAGCAGGTAACAGCAGCAGTAGCAGGGCATAAAATAGCCCATAAGGACAGCCACGTAGACCCTTGAAATAGTCCCCTTTTCACAGCCTATAGCACCCCAAACTAGCTCCCCATATCAGCTATTTCCTGTCCCAAACAGCCCCTGAATGGCAGTCCAAACCAGTCCCTAAAACCACCCTAAAATCGGCCATTAGATGTCCCCATAGTCCATATTTCAGTCCCTTAAACCCAGCCTGTGTTCAACCTTGACAGTGTTCTACCGCCGATGCTGCGGCGTAGGCTGGACGTAACCACGTACTCGTGCCCCTAATCAGGGTGCGGGTCATGACAATCAACAAGCCATAAATGGAAGCTAAGACTAGGAGGGTTCTGATAGAAGAAATCCTAGCAACAGGAGAATAGGTATCAAAGTAATCTAATCCTTTTTCTTTTACTCCTTCTAGGTTCTATGACTTGTTCAGGTTGAGAACTAGGTGCTTGATCATGAGAACTAGTAGATAGAGTAAGAGGAAGATGAAGGGGTTCTATCCTTGAAGGAAAAATTATTCTCAAAGTAAATTGCATCTCTAGCTTCAATAATTGTGTTATTAGAGATTTTATTTACTTCAGAATGGGTTACAAGAAATCTATTGGCATTGCTATCTTGGATAGATCCTATGAACACAGCATCCACAGTCTTAGGTCCTATCTTCCTCTTTTTAGGTTCAGGAATTCCTACCTTAGCTAGACATCCCCAAACTTTGAGGTAATTAATCCTAGGGGTTCGACCTTTCCATAACTCATATGGTGTCTTATCATTAGTCTTACTGGGTATCCTATTAAGGATATAATAGGCTGACAATAAGGCTTCTCCCCAAAGATTATCTGGAGCACCTGAGCTGAGAAGCATGGCATTGACCATGTCTAACAAAGTGTGATTCTTTCTTTCAGCAACTCCGTTGGACTGTGGTGAATAAGGAGCAGTTACCTCATAAATAATTCTACATTCTTCACAGAAGTTACTCATATCAGTTGAGGTGTACTCTCCACCACGATCTGATCTAAGGATCTTAATCTTTCTATCTAGCTGGTTCTCAGCTTCGGACTTATAGACCTTGAATCTGTCTAGAACTTCATCTTTGGTCTTAAGGAGGTAGGTGTAACAATACTTTGAATGGTCATCTATAAAAGTAACAAAGTATTTCCTACCGCCTCGGGTCATGTAAAACCCCTAAATTTTTAATATATTTTTATCAATTTCGGTACTGATTTACAATTTTTGTATTGTACGTCGCATAGTCGTATTGTACGTTGGACGCAAGAGGCGTATTCATAAATTGATCGTCGAGTGCGAATATGTGCGAGGTACATATTTTTGTAAATATTTTTAGAAGCTTGATTTTTCAAATAATAAATAATAAATATTTTTGATTATTTTAAAAGTTGTAAAATACGTCATATTATAATTTCCAACTCTTTATTTTACATTATGAAAGGTTTTATAAATGATAATTTTGAAAACGAGGTAATATGCAAATATTCATTTCATACGAGGTACATAAATTTAAAATTTATATATATAATTCCATTTTTTGAATTTATTGATATTAATATGTTATTATTCAAAAAGATATTTAAAAATATTTATTATTTTAAAATTATTATTATTGATATTTTTGGAAAATATATTTGGAAATTTTCGTGGCCATTTTAAATCTCAATTTGATTTTATGGGTTAATTTAAAAAGTTTAAAAGTAAAATTTATATTTATATTAAGTTTAGATGATCTGGAATTAAATTAGAATTTAATTTAATTTTAGATTTAATTTATTTAAATTTATATGATATTATCTATAGAGGATTTAAATTCCCAAATCCCTATCCAATTGGAAATTTCCACATCCTATAAATAGGCAGGTACTCCTCCATAATTCTCTCTACAACCAAATTTTCCATAAAATTTGTGCATCGTGTCCGTGTTTCCTTCTTCCCATCCACTATCTATTTGCTAATACATGTACGGTTCATCATCGTGTCCGACAAACCCGGACGCGATATCTCCATCAACTCATCCCTACTGTGTCAGACACTCCCCGACACGGACTCACCTAAAACCTCAACCCGAAGCCCGTGCTGTCTCAGCTAACCCCGTCACAATCAGACTACCGCCCTCTGGCCGACCGCCCCTCCTCGGTCAACCCTTTCCTCGTCGACGCAACACCAAGACAGCAACTTCCCGATGCCGCTATCTCCCCGGCTCACCACCACCACCAACACCGTTCCCCTCCACCGTCGTCACCACCATCCCCAGATCCGACCATCACCACCTCCATGCATCACCACTGCCATTCCACCATCCCGGCCAAATTCGGCCAAATCCCTAACATCGCCTCCACCACCACCATCATCCAGAAGAAGAAGTAGATAGAGGCGAAACCCTTACCTTGACTTCGGCACCGCTCCCGCCTCACTCGCGGACTCCGACGCCGAGCTCCGCCGACTTCCGACACTCAGCCTTCGCCAGCGTCGCGGCGCAACCCCGCTTCCCTTTCGCCGCTTCATCGCGCCCACTCCGGCGAGGTACAGCCCTCCGTGAGCCACCGTCGTCGAATCCCGTGCCCACTCCGGTCAACCGTGTTCTCTTCGCTTCTCGCCGTCTCGAAGTCTCCGCCGCCGCTGTCAGGAGCACGCCTGCTTCTCCGTCCGGTGGTCGCCGCCTCGAAATTCGTCGCCACCGTGTTTCTGCAGTCGCTGTGCCGGAGCAGCGCTCACCACGTAGTTCCCTCCTCCTTCAACGTCGGAGGCGACCACTGGTAAGCCATCGCCTCACTGCTCACCCCGCTCTTCCTCTCCCTCTCGTTCCTCCACAGCCCTTCCTCTCTCTCTTACTTTCCCCTCTCTCTCCCACGCATTCTTTCTTTTTTTTCTCTAAGTTTCAAGAGAACAGTTTTTAGTTTTAGTAGACATCAGTTTTAGTATATTATTATCATATTTATTATTATCATTATTATTATTATTATTAGTATTAATATTTCTGTTATTATTCTTATTATTATTATTATCATTATTATTATTATTATTATTATTATTATTATTATTATTATTATTATTATTATTATTATTATTATTATTATTATTATTATTATTATTATTAGTAATAATATTACTGTTATTATTCTTATTATTATTATTATTATCATTATATAGTGTTATTATCATTATTATTAGTTTTATTATTATTATTATTATTATTATTATTATTATTATTATTATTATTATTATTTGTTGGCCATATTGATAATATATATATATATATATATATATATATATATATACATTATTATTATTACTATTATTTTTAACAAATATTTTCTAGCAAATTTCAACTTAATTTTTAAAAACATTAAAATATTCTTTTCGAATTATATGAACATATATTTGACCAGTTATACTTTTCGGTCTAAATGATTTAGAAGTAATTCAAATTATGAAATTTAGTTTCCACCATAATCATATTTTGCAACTTAGAGTATTTTTGACTAATAAGATATAATTTTCAAAATTATTATATATACATATTTTCAAGGTATTTCCGTAAATAAATTTTTACAAAGTAAGCATTTTTTTTTAAAACAATATAAAAATTTCTAAGAAATTCGTATATAAATCTATCTCCACAAGTTCTTCTCGGCTATCATCAATTATCCTGACTGATCCCACGTTCCTAGGTCCTTGCGAATTCGGACCAGTATACAACGACCATGGCTAGTAGACTACTGAGACATGTCAGAAAATTGTACCACACCAAGCGACCCACCAGGCAAGACACCTTTCCTTTACTGTTTAATTTCTTGCTCAATATCTTGCATGTTTTTTTATGTTGTTCTTTCAAAACTATAATAGATGCAAATTATTATACTTTATGCAATTGGCTTAGAGTTAAGGGACCAGCGTATGTTTAGTACATCTCATAAACTGTCACGATGTGCCACGGGTTGTGTGTGAGTTGTGAGTCGCATATAGCTTTGGACTTGCGTACCGATCGTACATCGGTGCGTACAGGCCGTGCGTTAGGATATGACTGCTAATAGATTTGTGTAGAAGACTTGGCAGTTATTAAGGATTAAACAGTGTCGTGGAGACGACCCATGTATAGTATCATGGGGTAGAGAGGACAGTTATTAGCGTAGGGGCTATATTTATTTTTACACATATTTTGGGCCGAGGGTGACTCTTATGAGCACTACCTTCTGTCCAGGGCCGATAGTGACTCGGATGAGCGCTACTTACTGCCACTCTTTATTTATTCTGCTGAGCCTACAGCCCCTGCGTAGAACGTTGTCCTCAAAGTGCATATCACATAGAATGGTTAGGAACCCTTACGCATGTATATTTTCTATTGAGCTCTTACTATTCAGTTTATTGGCATGATATTATGTGTCTTGTTACGTCCCTCTGAGGACCTGGTTTTTCCCCAGGTGTGTGTTCATATTTTTCTGCAGGTGTTCTAGCCAAGGCCGTGGTCTTCTCCATTCCTTCGAAGACAATTGCGCTTGGTTCGTTTTATCATTTTGCCGATCGCTTTCTTGTACATTTATATCATTGAGATAGTTGGTAATGGACTTTGTCTCCGCCCAACGATTGTACCATAACTATTCAAGTTGATCCTATCTTTATTTTATTATATATTTATGGATGAGATTTAGCATGTCTTGGTTCTCTATATTTTACAGCTTATGTATTTATACGAGAATTCTATACATTGGAGTATTTTTCGTATATCTACAGCTGGCATTACGTACTTAGTCCTACGTATTTTGGGACTGGGGCGTGATATGTTTTTGTGGTGGCCCATGCAGGTCTGTTTGCCGTTTCGGTTACATGACTGTACCGAGCGGGCCTGCAATATAGGATTAGAATCTATGAATCTCATCCACATACTTGATCACCTTCCTTGACCTTCCTTGATTTGCATATTTTGACTCCCGTGGCTCCCCTTGATTTTTGCATCTTGCTTGAACTCTTTCTACCAACACCCTATCATCTCGTGCTTTAACATGGTTAGAAAGATGACTGCACTACTATATACTTAATGGTCAACCCTATGACGAGAATGATTGTATTGACAATTAATATCCCTTGAGGTTATATTTGTATTTATTTTCTAGAGATATGATCTTAAGGATTAGTTAATTCCAAGTTGGGTAGTAGCATATAACCGCTTCCAAAAGATAGTTGGAATTTTATTTTGATATTACAAGGTGATATACACAAGAGGGTAGCTAGATCGAGAAAACAAATTGATTTGATTTGCGTTTTGATTTTCGAAGGTCTTTGAGCATTATGATTTATCGAGTTATAGCTATACATCTTTCTGGAAGGATATAAATTGATTTGGAAAAGGATCATAAAATTTTAAATGTGGAAGAATGATTTACGATTGACCAAAATTTGAGGATGACTGATAAATTTTGGTAAAATATTTTTTGAATTAAAATACGTCATATGATCTATGAATTATAAAGTTATTTAGATTTCGATTTTAAAAAGCCTTGATTATGGATATTTAAATTTTGGTAAAAAAAATTGAAGAGTAGTTGTGACTTATTGGAAGCTACATATACACATTTGAAGGATATAGAATTAAATTCGGGAGTTATTTAAATCTTCCATTTTGTAGTATGAATTTCGGCCGATAAACTTATTTAAATGTTGAGTTTAAGATTTTTAAAAAAAAGAAATTATTATTCGATTTGCGATATACAAGGGTTATTTTTAGATTGATTAGAAATTTAAAATTGGATTAAACTTGACAACCTAAGATGATTAGGAAATTTGGTGGAAAATCTTGGAAATTTTATTAAGAAAATTTCGAGGAACTTTAAATTGTAGATTAGATCATATATTGGTGGAGAACCAAGAAGCAAGCAAGTCTCCCTAATGGGATACAAGTATTCCTCATTAATTGTCAGGATAGTTGCATATACTCAAGTGTTGTTAGTCATCTACAAAAATTATGTGGTTATATTTCAATTTTGACTTACTCAATATTCCCTCAACCCTAGATTTTATTGTGACTTTCTCGTACTACATCTAAGTGGCTATCATATCTTTAGAAACTGTATTCTAACTTATTTTACCTTGATTTACTCGAATCTGAATTATCATTATTTTATGCCTTAGCTTGGTCATTTATTTTTGTGCATTGATTATTATCTCATGAACTCCCACTTTCTATTTTTTATTTCTTTTGTGTCATTTACCGTGACTTGGGTATTTGGAGCACAACACTAGACTTTCCCTTCCAACAAATTCTATATGTAAAGCCTAGACGAGCCCACCTTCATGTAGGTATATCATGTCCCACTAAAACGCGTCTTCTTGTACTCTAATTTCTTGATACGACTTTCGGGTCGAATAAGCTAAACTGTAACATTTACCATGATGCCGATATATTTATCGACCATGGACCTCGACTCAATTCCTTCAAACCGATATATGATTTTGTTCTATTTAATTCCTTAAATGCTTAGCCTGTGCTTATTGTTAACACGTGCCTTTTACTTTCGTGCATTATTTTAATTTGCTTAGACCCATAAATTTTTATTTTCGTGCTATAATCCGTATGTATTATCCAAACTCTTATTATGACCGTTAAACCTAACTATATTCTCCTCCCGATTGTTTTTCTTCTCTTTTCAAGGATCCTATTTGTACTACACTATTATTCATGCAAACCTTGTTTCCTATATGGGTAGATGGAAATTTTATTATGACACCCTTCGGTTAAAGAGGAAGTAGATTAGAGAGATTACTGTTATAGTTAAATAAAATAATTGCATGATTGGAAAAACATGAGTTAATTTTGCTATTTGGTGAAATTAAGAAAATGTGATATTATCTTTTGAAGAAATGGGATGTTCGAAGGATAGTACACTTGCTAATTACAAAAATATTCGATGAATTTATCATAATGCCTATGTAGAATTTTACAATGAAAAATGAGTACGAAATCCTTAGATTTGACTTGACTTTGGAGATTGATTGAAAGTTTTGAACTTCAACTCCGAGGAAGGAATGAACCTTGAGGATAAAATTTTGAAAAAAATATATATATATATATCGATAAATTGAGGATTTGACCTTTCTGTGTTGATGAAAGATAGAAATCTATTTTTCGTTAAATTAACGTGATTGAAGGATTACTAAGTTTTAATTTTCGGAAAAAAAAAAAAGAAAAGAAAAAAAGGGGTATATCGATATGTTGGAAGAAATTCTTTTTACCGAATTCAAAAGTATTGACTTATCGAATTTCTATCGTTGCGATATTAGATTAGATATATGAAAATAGTGGATGCTCAAAACTTTTGTGGAGTGATTGTTGAAGACAAAAAGATTTCAAGGAATGATAGTTATAAACCTTGAGAAGATTAATAAAATATATAAAAAGTTGAATATGAAAGAGGATTGATGATTATGACGATATCGAATGAAAGTTAAAATTTTGAGATAGTGATCATGATTTTGAGACAAAAGAAGTCATTACCTATCGTAAGTTACAAAATTATCAATTTGTCGTTGGATGATAGAGGGGATCAAATTTGATACTGATAGGTTGTGATGAGATATTTTTCTAAACTATATTTTGGAATTTATACCTCCTAGTTACCCAATTTGCAGTTATTCCGTAATTATTGCCTTTCATTGGAAACTTTTTCTCCATGTCAGATAAATTGATCGATTTCTATCGGTAAACTCCTTTCCATCCCCTTCACTCTACCTACCATAATTACTCCTAAATTTCGAGGACGAAATTCTTTTAAGTTGGGTATGATGTAAAACCCCAAAATTTTTAATATATTTTTATCAATTTTGGTACTGATTTAAAATTTTTGTATTGTACGTCGCATAGTCGTATTGTACGTTGGACGCAAGAGGCGTATTCATAAATTGATCGTCGAGTGCGAATATGTACGAGGTAGATATTTTTGTAAATATTTTTAGAAGCTTGATTTTTTAAATAATAAATAATAAATAATAAATATTTTTGATTATTTTAAAAGTTGTAAAATACGTCATATAATAATTTCCAACTCTTTATTTTACATTATGAAAGGTTTTATAAATGATAATTTTGAAAACGAGGTAATATGCAAATATTCATTTCATACGAGGTACATAAATTTAAAATTTATATATATAATTCCATTTTTTGATTTTATTGATATTAATATGTTATTATTCAAAAAGATATTTAAAAATATTTATTATTTTCAAAATTATTATTAGTGGTATTTTTGGAAAATATATTTGAAAATTTTCGTGGCCACTTTAAATTTCAATTTGATTTTATGGGTTAATTTAAAAAGTTTAAAGTAAAATTTATATTTATATTAAGTTTAGATGATCTGGAATTAAATTAGAATTTAATTTAATTTTAGATTTGATTTATTTAAATTTATATGATATTATCTATAGAGGATTTAAATCCCCAAATCCCTATCCAACTGGGAATTCCCATATCCTATAAATAGGCAGGTACTCCTCCATAATTCTCTCCACAACCAAATTTTTCACAAAATTTGTGCATCGTGTCCGTGTTCCCTTCTTCCCATCCACTATCTATTTGCTAATACATGTACGGTTCATCATCGTGCCCGACAAACCCGGACGCGATATCTCCATCAACTCATCCCTACTGTGTCGGACACTCTCCGACACGGACTCACCTAAAACCTCAACCCGAAGCCCGTGCTGTCTCAGCCAACCCCGTCACAATCAGACTACCGCCCTCTGGCCGACCGCCCCTCCTCGGTCAACCCTATCCTCGTCAACGCAACACCAAGACAGCAACTTTCTGATGCCGCTATCTCCCCGGCTCACCACCACCACCAACACCGTTCCCCTCCACCGTCGTCACCACCATCCCCAGATCCGACCATCACCACCTCCATGCATCACCACTGCCATCATCACCAATGGTTTCCTCCACCACCACCATTCCGGCCAACTCTGGCCAAATCCCTAACATCGCCTCCACCACCACCATCATCCAGAAGAAGAAGTAGATAGAGGCGAAACCCTTACCTTGACTTCGGCACCGCTCCCGCCTCACTCGCGGACTCCGACGCCGAGCTCCGCCGACTTCCGACGCTCAGCCTCCGCCAGCGCCGCGGCGCAACCCCGCTTCCCTTCCGTCGCTTCATCGCGCCCACTCCGGCGAGGTGCAGCCCTCCGTGAGCCACCGTCGTCGAACCCCGCGCCCCACTCCGGTCAACCGCGTTCTCTCCGCTTTTCGTCGTCTCGAAGTCTCCGCCGCGGCTGTCAGGAGCACGCCTGCTTCGCCGTCCGGTGGTCGCTGCCTCGAAATTCGTCGCCACCGCGTTTCGGCAGTCGCTGCGCTGGAGCAGCGCTCACCACGGAGTTCCCTCCTCCTTCAACGCCAGAGGCGACCACTAGTAAGCCCTCGCCTCACTGCTCACCCCGCTCTTCCTCTCCCTCTCGTTCCCCCACAGCTCTTCCTCTCTCTCTTACTTTCCCCTCTCTCTCCCACGCATTCTTTCTTTTTATTTCTCTAAGTTTCAAGAAAACTGTTTTTAGTTTTTGTAGACATCAGTTTTAGTATATTATTATGTCACCCTCACTTTTCCAAGTTAGGGGTAAAATGGTAATTTTCCATTTTATAATATTTTTGGGAATTTTATTTCATAAATACTAATATTTAATTATTATAGGAGTCGGGTTCGAATTTTATCGCATTCCGAATTAATTCGGGACCCCGAGGAAATTCGACTTGAGTCATAATTAGCATGTTATTAACCATGGCCCACCACACTAAACTTTTAGGTTTAGGAGTTTGGACTAGTCCCCCATGAGTAATTAAGTTTAATTATGATTTTTAATTAATTTTAGCAATTTCTAAAACCCATTTTGGATTATTTTAGCATGTAGGCTTAGGGAGGGGCAAACTTGTAATTACAAGTGCCCCTACCCATGCTCCATGGCCGGCCACATAGTCCACCCCCTCCACCTCTCCTTTCTTCTTCACTAAGTTATCACTCTCTCTCTTCATTCATTCCTTTCCAACTTCTTCTTCCTCTTCAAATCTACAATTTAGGTATGTCATTAACTCTCATTTAATTCCTCATTTTGCATTCATTCCTTCAAATTAATTATAAGGGAGACCATTCTCTACAAGTTGTCCCTAGCCTTTGTAGGTTTCCTTAAATTCTAGTTTAGGGATTTATTATGGTTTTACCCTCTTTTAGAGTGATATAGATATATATATTTATATGTGTGTGTATTTGTCTATAAGTATGTGTGTGTCCATGTGAGAGTGTGTGTCCATGTGTGTGTTGTGAGATTATATATATATATAGATTTGGATATGTGTGTGTATAAATTTACATATATATAGATAGATAGATAGGTATATAGATAGATATATATATAAAGAGAGAGGAAGTAGAGGAAGTAGGAGTAGAAGAATTAGAAGAAGAAGGGGAATAAGAAACAGCAGAACAGTAGCAGCAATAGCACTAGCAGGAGCAGCAGTAGGAGAAGGAGAATGAGAGAATGAGAAGGAGAATGAGGGAAGAAGGAGAATAAGAAGGAGAATGAGAAGGAGAATGAGAATGAGAATGAGAAGGAGAATGAGGGAAGAAGGAAGAATGAGGGAAGAATAGGAATGAGGAGGAGAATGAGAAGGAGAATGAGAATGAGAAGGAGAATGAGGGAAGAAGGAGAATGAGGAGGAGAATGAGAAGGAGAATGAGAAGGAGAATGAGGGAAGAAGGAGAAGGAGAAGGAGAATAAGAAGAAGAATAGAAATAAGGAGAAGGAGAAGAATAGAAGTTTGAGAATGAATCGGATATGGGTTGTAAGGGTTGTTAATAATTAGAAATAGTCGTCTAGACCTAGTCTTGACTTTGGTTGACCACGGTTGACTTTTTAGACCAAAAGTCAACTATGGGTCAACACTTTACCCAATTTAGTCCCAAATTCCATTAGACTTGAACGGTTGACCAAAAGTCAACTGTTGGTCAATATTTGACCAGTTTGACCTAGAGTTGACCTAGAGTTGACCGGAGCTGACCAGTTGACCAAAAGTCAACTGTAGGCTAACTCTTGACCCCGTTTGACTTTCTTCGACTTGTTTTGACCTGTGATGACTGGTATGACCTAGAGTTGACTTGGTCTGACTTAGATTGACTTGATATAACTTGATTTGACCTAGATTGACTTGACAGGACTTAGTGTGATTCAGTGAGACCTAGATTGACCTAGATTTTATATCATTCATTGTGAATCATTCTTAAACTTATTTTAACCTAAATTAACATACAGTATCTCATCTTTAGGTTTCTGATTACCGCTCTAAGCATTGATATACCCTACAGCTCAGGACAGCAGGCGAGTACATTCACTGATAGTTTTCTTTGTCTTGATATTTGCTATATCCGATTCAGTCGTAGTGTCTTACTTGATTCTCAGTCACGATAGTTCACGGACTAGTATTGTCGGATTCCTGTCATGAGATGTCATTTCTGGATTTCTTGTGATACTGGTACTTGCTTGGTCTTGATTCTTGTACTTGTATTGACGCCGATTCCTGAAGAGGACTTGCTCTCCTCTTAGGGAATCTCGCGTCATGACGTGCTCTGTCCGGATCCGTATACTATTCGGAGAATGGAGAATTTTATAGATAGTGTGATCAATGCCCACCTTGAGTTACTACTTGTATCATAGTTATACCCTCACCTCACGATGGGTATAGCCTGACCTGTGCTACTACTTGCTCCATAGCTTACCATCCCGGCCGGGCCGAGTCCACGTACTTGTAGCCGGTCGGCTGGAAGCCTGATCTTGACCCATACCGATCATATTATGCTATAATATTCGAGGCACATTTTATATTTACTTTATCTTATCGTATATCCTGCTCTGTTCTACATTCAGTATTTCCTTTCCATGCCCGATATACAGTTACTCACATGCTCTACATGCCTTTACATTGTACCTTGATTGGAGACTAAGTTCTGCTCGAAAGAAGAGTTACAACCCCGGTCCTTGTTTGGTTTAAGGGTTGTAACTCAGCTTCCGAACGGTTCCCAAGTCTTCATATATCTTTGTCTTGTAGTTCATTATACTGTCTCTTATAGAATTTGTCAATTCACATGGAACTGCTGTTAGTGCTTGTACTTGCTCATTTTTCTGACAGGATACCGTTATGATATATTACAGATGATTCTGAGGCAGACTGCTCGACCTATTATGGGCTCGAGTTAGATGGAGTAGTCCAGGACCGTGGCCTTATAGTAGAGCTACTAGATTTTATACTCCCGGAGTAGTGTAGATTAGCTAGGTTTGACTGGACTGCGATCCAGCTAGCTTTATCAGACTGTAGTTTCTATATTATATTTTGATACCCTATGATGTTGTATATATCTGGGCTTATATTGGACTCCGGACTGATTTACTCTTTCATCTATCATATGTTCTCTTTCTGAGCTATCTACCTTAGTTTTATTCTGTGAATGAGACTGTATTGATATGTCACCTCCATTCGGAGAGTATATACTGTACAGGTACCTTTATACTGTTAGTCGTAGTATTTACAGACGTTATATACAGCGTTCTACCGTCGATACTGCGGCGTAGAATGGACGTACCCACGTGCTCGTTCCCCTCATAAGGGTGCGGATCGTGACACATTTTTGTGGTGGCCCATGCAGGTCAGTGTCGCAATTAGTACGATCTCGTAATGGTGCTCGACTTAGAGTACTAATTACGAGCCTGCAATTAGGACGTAGGACCTAGGACATGATAGGAGTTTCTCAATCACACCTAGGAAAATTTCCGATCTTTTGATTATCATAATTACTTTCCTTGTATTAAATTAACTGTCCTTCTTTGATAATATCTTATCATGTGCCATATTGATCTCTTTGCTTCAATTCGTCTCCAGGATGACGAAGACGCACCCGCAGGCCACTAGATCGAGTAGCTTGCCCGAGAGATCTGATCAGGCTGAGAAGGAGGTTTACGAGACTACCTCCAGTAATTCTACTATCCCGGAGACCCCGACAGTTGCACAGGGAGGTCTACTACCTCCACCCCAGAGGGTTTCTGTCGTCGTTCCGGAGATGTTGTCGCCACCACCATCAATACCGACGGATACACATCATATGTTCCTTCTCCTTCAGCAGATGATGGAGACACAGCGGGCCCAGACAGAGACGTCGCAGCGCCAGTCGGAGGCATCACACCGTCAGATTGAGATGCTGAGGCAGAGCATGGAGAACTCGCATCAGCTTGCACTGGCAGCAGTGGAGAGACCGGCACCGGGTACGGTGCAGGGCCCTACTGGCCAGCAGCCGTACCAGCAGCAGTCCAGGCCGGGGACAGTATTAGACTTTAGGAAGATGAGCTCCAGGGACTTCACAGGCACATAGGACATCCTTTATGCAGACGACTGGCTAGAGGATGTGCAGCGGAGCATGGAGCTGGCAGAGCTTCCTAGAGCACTTTGGGTTTCGGCCGCAGCCAACCGATTCTTCGACATTGTGCTGATATGGTACCGTACGGATCCTCGTGCATCGGTAAGAGGGCTGACATGGGAGAACTTTCGGAGGCTCTTCAAGGAGAAGTTCTTCCCGGACGTGGCTCTTACAGCATTGGAGGGCCAGTTCGTGGGTCTACTGCAGGGGAACTCGTCGGTGGACGAGTATGCAGCTGAGTTCTTCCGCCTTAGCAGGTTTGCTCCCAATATGATCCAAGATGAAGGGCAGAAGGCTCGTAAGTTCCGCAGGGGACTTATTCATGCAGTGCGCACCCGCACCTCGGGTCGCCGTGACGCGACGTTCGATCAGATATTGATGGACGCGCAGATTACAGAGGAGGACTTCGACCTCAAGCCGAAGAGGAGCAGAGATACTATGGGGGCGAGTTCCAGTGCGGGATCGGCCAAGCGCCCCCATATTCAGCAGCAGCAGAGGCCGTTTCAGCAGCAGCAGCCTCTGTTGCAGATTCAGCAGGCACCGGCGCGTGCCCAGCAGTATCAGGGTCAGAGCCAGAGGCAGACCCAGCAGTGTGCTTTCTGCGGAAAGATGGGGCACAGTAGAGACGTATGCCGGAGGAGGTTAGGCGCTTACCTATTCTGTGGAGGGACGGACCACCAGCTGAAGGGCTGCCCTACTCGGGCAGCCAAGGGAGGCCAGGACAGGGTGCAGCCGGCTAGAGGACCAGCGGTTCAGCAGAGAGGTCCTCCACTTCAGACCCAGCAGCAGCATTTTGTTCAGCACCAGAGGGGAGCACCCGCGGGCAGGGTGTTCGCTTTGGCAGTAAAGAAGGAGGTAGAGCCCGTGGGAGATGTTGTAGCAGGTCATGTTCTCCTAGATTCTTTTTCTGCTTTTGCCTTGTTTGATTCTGGGGCGACCCATAGTTTTGTGTCTGTTTCTTTTGCTTTGAGACACAATATTATTGCTGAATATATGGGTAGGACTTGCAAGATTATGACCGAGGAAGGCATTATCCTGGTTAATAATATTTACAAGGGGAGGAGAGTCACTCTGAGAGGCCGGAACTTGAGTGCGTGTCTGCTCGTAATACCCCTACCGAGGTACGATATGGTACTCGGTATGGATTGGTTGAGCATGCACCATGCTAGCATTGATTGTAGAGGAGGCAGAGTTCTTTTTAGGACGCCGGGAGAGCCAGAGATCGAGTTTGCTCGAGGAGCAGCGGAGCCGGAGTCTGGATTCTGTAGAGCTTTGTTGGCGGGGCAGGATTTGCCACATCCGTTAATAGCTGAGTTCTCGGATGTCTTTCCCGAGGAGTTGCCAGGGATGTCGCCAGACAGGGATATTGAGTTCTCTATAGACTTGGTGCCGGGCGCCGAGCCCATTTCACGGCATGTCTATAGGATGAACAACAGCGAGTTGATAGAGCTGAAGAAGCAAGTCGACGAGCTGCAGGACAAGGGGTTCATCAGATCCAGTTCTTCGTCCTGGGGAGCGCCAGTCTTGTTTGTGCCGAAGAAGGACGGTACATCCCGCATGTGCATTGATTACCGGGCGCTCAACAACCTCACTATCAAGAATAGGTACCCTTTGCCGAGGATCGACGACTTGTTCGATCAGCTGAGTGGGGCAAGGGTCTTTTCGAAGATAGACTTTATGTCCGGGTATCACCTGCTGAAGGTGAGACGGGATGACATTCCCAAGACGGCATTTCGGACTCGGTACGGCCAGTACGAGTTTACAGTGATGCCATTTGGGTTGACCAATGCTCCCGCGGTGTTCATGAACTTGATAAACAAGGTATTCCATCAGTACCTTGACAAGTTTATGGTGGTCTTCATAGACGATATCCTGATCTATTCGAAGACGCAGGAGGAGCATGAGGAGCACTTGAGAGTTGTGTTAGAGACTCTGAGGAGGGAGCAACTCTACGGGAAGCTTTCGAAGTGTGAGTTCTTCTTGGACCAGGTGGAGTTCTTAGGTCATGTTATGACCAAGCACGGGATTTCAGTGGACCAGAGGAAGATTTCGGCAGTGGAGTCTTGGTCTACGCCCAGTTCAGTTGCCGAGGTTCGGAGTTTTCTGGGTTTGGCTGGCTATTACCGGAAGTTCGTCCAGGACTTTTTGCGGATTGCAGAGCCGATGACTAGACTCACCAGGAAGGACGTGGAGTTCGTCTGGACTGTTGAGTGTCAGGCTGCATTCGATGAGCTGAAGAGGAGGTTGACTTCATCTTCGATCTTGACTTTACCATCCGGGTCAGGTGGGTTCTCGATCTTCAGCGATGCTTCCGGGAGGGGTTTAGGGTGTGTTCTTCAGCAGCATGGGAAGGTGATTGCCTATGCATCTAGGCAGTTACGTCCTCATGAGAAGAACTATCCTACTCATGATCTGGAGTTGGCCGCGGTTATATTTGCTTTGAGGTTATAGAAGCATTACCTGTACGGAGAGCGAGTTGAGATCTTCCCAGATCACAAGAGCTTGAAGTACGTGTTCACTCAGAAGGAGTTGAACATGCGACAGAGGCGGTAGTTAGAGCTGATGAAGGACTTCGATATATCACTGCAGTACCATCCGGAGAAGGTCAACGTAGTTGCAGATGCCTTGAGCATGTATCCAGTTGCTATGTTCTTGACGACAGATCGTCATTTATTGGCCGACCTGGATAGTTTGGGTATCGAGGTCATCATTCCAGGCGTGGAGATCCAGATGTGGGATTTGCAGATTCAGTCTGAGCTGATGGATAGAGTCAGGTCAGCGCAGTATGATGATGTTGCCCTGAGGAGCATCAGGGAGCAGGTGCGGACGGGCTTGCTTGACGATTTCTCTATAGCCGAAGACGGGTCGTTACGGCACGGTACTAGGCTGTGCGTTCCGCGTGGAGAGCTTCGGGAGGAGGTTCTTCAGGAGGCGCATCGCACTCAGTATTCTATGCATCCTGGAGCCAACAAGATGTATAGGAACCTGAGAGAGCACGTGTGGTGGTATGGCATGAAGCACGAGGTAGCTCAGTTTGTATCTCGTTGCCTTGTGTGTCAGCAAGTGAAGGTCGAGAGACAGAGACCAGGTGGATTGCTACAGCCGCTACCCATTCCCGAGTGGAAGTGGGAGCACATCACCATGGACTTTGTATCTGGACTTCCACGATCGCCAGGAGGAAATAACGCGGTTTGGGTCATAGTTGATAGATTGACCAAATCGGCCCACTTTTTGCCTTTTAAAGTGGGTTTGTCTACGGAGAGGCTGGCTGAGTTGTATGTTCGTCAGATCGTGAGATTGCACGGAGTTCCGGTGAGCATAGTTTCATATCGGGATAGCCGATTCACTTCCCACTTCTGGAGGAGTTTGCAGGCTAGCTTCGGCACCTCGCTCAAGTTTAGTACTGCTTATCACCCTTAGACAGACGGGCAGTCGAAGAGGACCATCCAGACTTTGGAGGATATACTTCGCACATGTGTGCTAGATCTCGGGGGTTCTTGGGAGGACCATCTTCACCTGGTAGAGTTTACTTACAACAACAGCTACCAGGCTAGTATAGAGATGTCACCATTTGAGGCTCTATATGGACGGAGATGCCGTACTCCTTTGTCTTGGGATGATGTCGGCAAGCGGGCGCTTCTTGGGCCGGAGATGGTTGTGGATGCGGCCGAGAAGGTCAGGATGATTAGAGACAGACTTCGGGTGGCTCAGGATAGGCAGCGACATTGGGCCGATAATCACCTAAGACCGTTAGAGTTCGAGGTTAGTTTCAGTTCTTGTCGTGTTTGTTGTGATTGTTTGTTAGTTGTGTGTTGAGTTTTTGTCTTGTGTCTAGGTTGGTGACATAGTATTTATGAGGATATCTCCGACACGTGGCACTATTCGCTTTGGCGGCGGTGGGAAGCTCAGTCCGCGCTACATCGGACCTTTCACCATCTTAGAGAGGATCGGTGCAGTAGCCTACCGACTGGACTTGCCTACTAGGCTTGAGGGAGTGCATAACGTGTTTCATGTATCTCAGCTGAGGCGGTACGTGGCAGATCCTAGCCATGTATTGGACCATTCAGCGATACAGGT
Organism: Iris pallida; assembly: GCA_029216955.1. Classification (NCBI taxonomy): domain Eukaryota; kingdom Viridiplantae; phylum Streptophyta; class Magnoliopsida; order Asparagales; family Iridaceae; genus Iris; species Iris pallida. Next base: position 10,103,491 of record JANAVB010006397.1, on the reverse strand, counting down.
GGGACCTACTCTCAGCTATCCAGAACAGCCGGTGGAGATTCTGGATCGCAGGGAGAAGGTGCTCCAGAACCAGGTCATACCCTTGTTTCGGGTTGCGTGGAGACATCACTCTCCAGGTGAGTCTACCTGGGAGAGGGAGGACGACATGCGGTAGCGTTTCCCTTATCTTTTCGTGCCCTGAGGTATAAATCTATTTCTTTTGTCTTTCTGTTTGTGATTTCCTGTGCTTGTTGTCTTCAATTTCGAGGACGAAATTTTTTTTTATGGTGGATAGACTTGTCACCCTCACTTTTCCAAGTTAGGGGTAAAATGGTAATTTTTTATTTTATAATACTTTTGGGAATTTTATTTCATGAATATTAATGTTTAATTATTAGAGGAGTCGGGTTCGAATTTTATCGCATTCCGAGTTAATTCGGGACCCCGGGAAAATTCGACTTGAGTCGTAATTAGCATGTTATTAACCACGGCCCACCACACTAAACTTTTAGGTATAGGAGTTTGGACTAGTCCCCCATGAGTAAGCAAGTTTAATTATGATTTTTAATTAATTTTAGCAATTTCCAAAACCCATTTTGGATTATTTTAGCATGTAGGCTTAGGGAGGGACAAACTTGTAATTACAAGTGCCCCTACCCATGCTCCATGGCCGGCCACATAGTCCACCCCCTCCACCTCTCCCTTCTTCTTCACTAAGTTATCACTCTCTCTCTTCATTCATTCCTTTCCAACTTCTTCTTCCTCTTCAAATCTACAATTTAGGTATGTCATTAACTCTCATTTAATTCCTCATTTTGCATTCATTCCTTCACATTAATTATAGGGGAGACCATTCTCTACAAGTTGACCCTAGCCTTTGTAGGTTTTCTTAAATTCTAGTTTAGGGATTTATTATGGTTTTACCCTCTTTTAGAGTGATATAGATATATATATTTATATGTGTGTGTATTTGTCTATAAGTATGTGTGTGTCCATGTGAGAGTGTGTGTCCATGTGTGTGTTGTGAGATTATATATATATATATTTAGATATGTGTGTGTATAAATTTACATATATATAGATAGATAGATAGGTATATAGATAGATATATATATAAAGAGAGAGGAAGTAGAGGAAGTAGGAGTAGAAGAATTAGAAGAAGAAGGGGAAAAAAACAGCAGAACAGTAGCAGTAATAGCACTAGCAGGAGCAGCAGTAGGAGAAGGAGAATGAGAAGGAGAATGAGGAAAAAAGGAGAATGAGAAGGAGAATGAGAAGGAGAATGAAAATGAGAATGAGAAGGAGAATGAGAAGGAGAATGAGGGAAGAAGGAGAATGATGAGGAGAATGAGAAGGAGAATGAGAAGGAGAATGAGGAGAAGAATGAGGAGGAGAAGGAGAATGAGAAGGAGAATGAGGGAAGAAGGAGAATGAGGAGGAGAATGAGAATGAGAATGAGAAGGAGAATGAGGGAAGAAGGAGAATGAGAAGGAGAATAAGAAGAAGAATAGGAATAAGGAGAAGGAGAAGAATAGGAGTTTGAGAATGAATCGAATATGGGTTGTAAGGGTTGGTAATGAATAGAAATAGTCGTCTAGACCTAGTCTTGACCTTGGTTGACCACGGTTGACTTTTTAGACCAAAAGTCAACTATGGGTCAACACTTTACCCAATTTTGTCCCAAGTTCCATTAGACTTGAACGGTTGACCAAAAGTCAACTGTTGGTCAACATTTGACTTGTTTGACCTAGAGTTGATCTAGAGTTGACCGGAGTTGACCTGTTGACCAAAAGTCAACTGTAGGCTAACTCTTGACCCCGTTTGACTTTCTTCGACTTGTTTTGACCTGTGATGACTGGTATGACCTAGAGTTGACTTGGTCTGACTTAGATTGACTTGATATAACTTGATTTGACCTAGATTGACTTGATAGGACTTAGTGTGATTCAGTGAGACCTAGATTGACCTAGATTTCATATCATTCATTGTGAATCATTCTTAAACTTGTTTTAACCTAAATTAACATACAGTATCTCATCTTTAGGTTTCTGATTACCGCTCTGAGCATTGATATACCCTACAGCTCAGGACAGCAGACGAGTACATTCACTGATAGTTTTCATTGTCTTGATATTTGCTATATCCGATTCAGTCGTAGTGTCTTACTTGATTCTCAGTCACGATAGTTCACGGACTAGTATTGTCGGATTCCTGTCATGAGATGTCATTCCTGGATTTCTTGTGATACTGGTACTTGCTTGGTCTTGATTCTTGTACTTATATTGACGCCGATTCCTGAAGAGGACTTGCTCCCCTCTTAGGGAATCCCGCGTCATGACGTGCTATGTCCGGATCCGTATACTATTCGGGGAATGGGGAATTTTATAGATAGTGTGATCAATGCCCACCTTGAGTTACTACTTGTATCATAGTTATATTCTCACCTCACGATGGGTATAGCCTGACCTGTGCTACTACTTGCTCCATAGCTTACCATCCCGGCCGGGCCGAGTCCACGTACTTGTAGCCGGTCGGTTGGAAGCCTGATCTTGACCCATACCGATCACATTATGCTATAATATTCGAGGCACATTTTATATTTACTTTATCTTATCGTATATCATGCTCTGTTCTACATTCAGTATTTCCTTTCCATGCCCGATATACAGTTACTCACATGCTCTACATGCCTTTACATTGTACCTTGATTGGAGACTAAGTTCTGTTCGGGAGAAGAGTTACAACCCCGGTCCTTGTTTGGTTTAAGAGTTGTAACTCAGCTTCCGAACGATTCCTAAGTCTTCATATATCTTTGTCTTGTAGTTCATTATACTATCTCTTATAGAATTTGTCAATTCACATGGAACTGCTGTTAGTGCTTGTACTTGCTCATTTTCCTGACAGGATACCGTTATGATATATTACAGATGACTCTGAGGCGGACTGCTCGACCTATTATGGGCTCGAGTTAGATGGAGTAGTCCAGGACCGTGGCCTTATACTAGAGCCACTAGATTTTGTACTCCCGGAGTAGTGTAGATTAGCTAGGTTTGACTGGACTGCGATCCAGCTAGCTTTATCAGACTGTAGTTTCTATATTATGTTTTGATACCCTGTGATATTGTATATATCTGGGCTTGTATTGGACTCCGGACTGATTTACTCTTTCATCTATCATATGTTCTCTTTCTGAGCTATCTACCTTAGTTTTACTCTGTGATTGAGACTGTATTGATATATCACCTCCATTCGGAGAGTATATACTGTACAGGTACCTTTATACTGTTAGTCGTAGTATTTACAGACGTTATATACAGCGTTCTACCGCCGATACTGCGACGTAGGCTGGACGTACCCACGTGCTCGTGCCCCTCATAAGGGTGCGGGTCGTGACATATTATCATATTTATTATTATCATTATTATTATTATTATTATTATTATTATTAATATTAATATTTTTGTTATTATTATTATTATTATTATTATTATTATTATTATTATTATTATTATTATTATTATTATTATTATTACTGTTATTATTCTTATTATTATTATTATCATTATATAGTGTTATTATCATTATTATTAGTTTTATTATTATTATTTTTATTATTATTATTATTATTATTATTATTATTATTATTATTATTATTATTATTATTATTATTATTTGTTGGCCATATTGATAATATATATATATACATTATTATTATTACTATTATTTTTAACAAATATTTTCTAGCAAATTTCAACTTAATTTTTAAAAACATTAAAATATTCTTTTCGAATTATATGAACATATATTTGACCAGTTATACTTTTCGGTCTAAATGATTTAGAAGTAATTCAAATTATGAAATTTAGTTTCCACCATAATCATATTTTGCAACTTAGAGTATTTTTGACTAATAAGATATAATTTTCAAAATTATTATATATACATATTTTCAAGGTATTTCCGTAAATAAATTTTTACAAAGTAAGCATGTTTTTTTAAAATAATATAAAAATTTCTAAGAAATTCGTATATAAATCTATGTCCACAAGTTCTTCTCGGCTATCATCAATTATCCTGACTGATCCCACGTTCCTAGGTCCTTGCGAATTCGGACCAGTATACAACGACCATGGCTAGTAGACTACTGAGACATGTCAGAAAATTGCACCACACCAAGCGACCCACCAGGCAAGACACCTTGCCTTTACTGTTTAATTTCTTGCTCAATATCATGCATGTTTTTTTATGTTGTTCTTTCAAAACTATAAATAGATGCAAATTATTATACTTTATACAATTGGCTTAGAGTTAAGGGACCACCGTATGTTTAGTGTATCTCATAAACTGTCACGATGTGCCACGGGTTGTGTGTGAGTTGTGAGTCGCATATAGCTTCGGACTTCCGTACCGACCGTACATCGGTGCGTACAGGCCGTGCGTTAGGATATGACTGCTAATAGATTTGTGTAGAAGACTTGGCAGTTATTAAGGACTAAACAGTGTCGTGGAGACGACCCATGTATAGTATCATGGGGGGAGAGGACGGTTATTAGCGTAGGGGCTATATTTATTTTTACACACATTTTGGGCCGAGGGTGACTCTTATGAGCACTACCTTCTGTCCAGGGCCGATAGTGACTCGGATGAGCGCTACTTACTGCCACTCTTTATTTATTCTGCTGAGCCTACAGCCCCTGCGTAGAACGTTGTCCTCAAAGTGCATATCACATAGAATGGTTAGGAACCCTTACGCATGTATATTTTCTATTGAGCTCTTACTATTCAGTTTATTGGCATGATATTATGTGTCTTGTTACGTCCCTCTTAGGACCTGGTTTTTCCCCAGGTGTGTGTTCATATTTTTTTACAGGTGTTCTAGCCAAGGTCGTGGTCTTCTCCATTCCTTCGAAGACAATTGCGCTTGGTTCGTTTTATCATTTTGCCGATCGCTTTCTTGTACATTTATATCATTGAGATAGTTGGTAGTGGACTTTGTCTCCGCCCAACGATTGTACCATAACTATTCAAGTTGATCCTATCTTTATTTTATTATATATTTGTGGATGAGATTTAGCATGTCTTGGTTCTCTACATTTTACAGCTTATGTATTTATACGAGAATTCCATACATTGGAGTATTTTTCGTATATCTACAGCTGGCATGTCTACGTACTTAGTCCTACGTATTTTGGGACTGGGGCGTGACAGGTCAAGACCCTATTGGAATCACAAACATCACTATGGATAAGTTCTAGGAGTTCAGAATCTCTATAGACAGATTTGAAAGGTAATCTAGTGTGTTTGGCTTGAACATAAATCTCACATTTGTGTTCATCATCTATAGGAGTCTTAGGGATAAGATCTAAGTTCATCATCCTTTTGATAGATCCTAAGTTCACATGACCTAGTCTACCATGCCAAACATCTGAGGATTCAACATTTGCAATAAAAGAAAGATTAGAACTTTTATTCATAGTACTTAAAACAAAAAGTCCATCTTTCACAAATCTTTTTTCAATAAACAGATCATTCTTAGAGAAAACTACTTTATTTGCCTCCATAACAATTTTGTATCCTGAGGCTACAAGGAGGGATCCACTAACAAGGTTTCTTCTGACAGACGGCACAAGAAGCACATCATGGAGAGGTAGAATTTTTTTTGATGTCATCTTCAGATCTATTCTTCCTCTTCCTACAATCTGTGCTGTTGAGCCATCTCCTAGGGTCACACCTCCTCTACTCGATTCCTGATAGTTTGAAAAACTAGAGCGATCAAAAGAAACGTGTACATTTGCTCCAGAATCCAACCACCAATCATCTGAATGGTAAAAAATGTTTACTATAGGTTGATAGCTTACAGACCTGAAGAGGCTAGAAGACCCATTCAGAGTCATATTAGCATCTGGTTTGTTAGAGCAATTCCCTTTGAAGGAGGTCTCCTTGGTGATTAGGCTTGCGTTTGCCATGGATTTCTATAGGGTTTACTCAATAAGGATGGTTTAAGCTAAAATTAACGGTTTAAATGATTTTTGTAATTTACCTTTAAAATTTTGGTTTTTAAAGTTTTGATAAGATTGGGTTAGTTGTAGGGGTCGGATCCCAGCAAGCGGAGGTTCACTAGGAACACTTAAGTACCGGTCGCTTAGACGATTTTTTGCCTTGTTGACAGAAGGGCCCTTTCGGCTTGTACCCAAACAAATCTCTACTTTAGAACTTTAAAATTAAAGGAGTTTACTAAATCAATAAACTGTTTACTTTAGCCTAAATTAAAGTATTGAGTAGGAAAAAAAAACTAGTATTGACAAAATGTAGTAACACAATAATGATTGTCTAAGGTGTCAATTTCTAAAAATAGTCTTATGAAGCAACAATTGTTATATAACTAATAACAATATATATGTAACTAATGTGACAATTATTAAACAATTTCTATTAACAAAGACTAAACAAAATTTGTTGAACAATACGCTAATTGAATGAGGACAAATATATATGAACATATGTCTAGCAATTATTTAATGAATATTTATTAAGAAAGTTAACAGTAGGAAATTCTTAATAAATATTAATGAATATTTATTAAGAGAGACAATTGGTTAATAGAGACAATTGGTAAATAAATGTTAATGAAAGCTTGTTAACTAACAGCAAAGATAGTTGTGTAGCAGTATATGTTAACGGAAGCAACCACAATGTATGGATAGAGAAAATTATTTTCTAACATAAACAAACTTGGACCATGTCTGAGAAAAAGGATACGGCATTTGTTGATGTAAGAGAGGAATTTTGCTCTTTGCATAGCAGAATGGAAGAAATGATTCATGTAGCTGACCCAAGATGTTTGGGATAAAAGCTTGATATATATATATATATATATATATATATATATATATATATATATATATATATATATATATATATATATATATAAAAAAAAAAAAAAATATATATATATATATATATATATATATATATATATATATATATATATATTGGGAAAAGCCAGATATATAGAAAACAGGAAGAGAACTACAACCGGGACGCACAAGCGGATGACCCAAAATCAAAATTCAAAAAGTAAAAGCAAAACAGCGAACACCCATGAATGGGCGGGAGGAGCCCACGTGGCTCGACGAAAACGCGTGGCCCGAGGGGGCGCGGGTCCCAAGGAGACGCGGGGCCCGAGAGGGGGCGAAGCCCGAGGGGACGCCTCGGGTCTGCAGCGCGTGGTCCTGCGGGAAAGAGAGAGTGGGGGGAGACTCCGCCGGTGGCCTCGCCGACCACCACCACGGCGGCTAAGGGGGTGAACCGCGGCTGAGGGAAACTCGTCTATGAGGGGGAGCCGAAGGGCCCTGCTGCGGAGGAGCCGAAGGGGGAAGGCTGGGGCGGGGGGCGAGCCTGGCTGCCGCGCGCACGCCAACAGAAAGAGGGGGAGAGGGCGTCGCCGGGGAGCGACGGCAGCCGGGAGGAGTGGAGGGGCCCGGAGAGGAGAACAGGAAGGAAGAGAACGGAGGGAGGGAGCCACGGGAGAACGCTCGAGGGGCAGCGGGGCAGGGCATACCGAAGAGGTCGACGAGCCGATGAGGAGGAGGGAGGAAGGGGGAGAGGCGGGGACGGCGGAGGGGAACCACGGCGCCGGTGGGGAGGACCGTTCAGGGACTCTGGAGGGGAAGAGGCCCGCTACGAGGCTAGCGGTGGGTGAACGACCCCCACGACGTGGCGGCGTAGCCGGCAAGGGCCGCCGGGTCGTACCAGCGGGCACCGGGGCAGACCCAGTACCACCGTAGGGTGGCTGGGTCCTGCCAGTAGGTTCCCGTCGAAGCCGGGTCAGGGGCCGCCGAGGAGGAGGGATACGCGGCGGTGGGCTGGGCGACGGGAGGGGGAAGGGGGTTCGCGGCGGGAGGATGCGCGGCGAGAGGATACGCAGCTGGAGGCAGCTCCGGGAGGAAGGCCGCTCCTGGAGGCGCCGGCGAGGGAGCAAAGGCGGGGGCGGTGCAGAGAGGGGAAGCGGCGAGGGGAGGGCGGCTACTTGGGCGGAGGGTGCCTGGGCCAGAGGAGGAGGCGCTTCAGACGGAGCACCGGAGGGCTCCGGGACAGCGGGGACGCCGGACGCCAGGGGAGGCGAGAGGGGCCTCGGGGAAAGGGGGACAGATAGAGGGGCTGCAGCCACTGGGAGGAGCGACGCAGCGACGGGGACGGCTGCCGACTGGGGGATGGACCTGGGCCAAGAAGGGAGGGACCCGGGGCTAGCCGAGGGCGCTGAGCCCGGTGGCTCCTGCGACGCCGAGGGCGGTGGAAGCGTCGAGGCAGAGAGAGGATGGGTGGGGGTCCTCCGCACGCCGGGTAAGCGTCGGCCGCCTGCGGCGAGGGAGGATGGGCTCCCCACTGGAAGAGTGGCCGGGGGAAGCCCGGCCAGCCACCGGGGCCGAGGTGGCCAGGCAGGAGAGAGGGCTCATGGCGGGGAGGGGGACGCCGGACGGCGGCCGACCACCGCCTGGGCGTCGGAGGGGGATACTCGAGGAGCGGGCCGGCTCCTGCCAGAGGAATCCACGCCCGAAAGCCACTCTCCATTTTGTGTGTGTGTATATATATATATATATATATATATATATATATAGATATATATATATATATATATATATATATATATATATATATTGTTTACTTGGCGGTAAAATATTGCTAAGACATTTAAAGGTGATTATTAAGTCAATCAAGCTTAATAATTCTAAGGCTATTTTCAGTAATAAGATTATTTTCTTCAGAAAAGCAAAAACGACATGAGATATATAGTTTCCCCCTTTCCCGTAAAAGCAAATCAAAGTCAAATGCATGAATCAGTTTGGTAATACTTATTTGTTTTCTTGTTTTTCATCTGAGAAATGCAGTTGTATTTCGTTCTTATAATACTTCGTGTAATGATTGGTGATGAAATGTAATACTTAGTGTGACCATATTTGCTGGCAAACAGAAAACACAAAATGTGAAGTAGTAGCAAGTTTTGAACAATAACAATTGTTAAAGTAGCAAACAAAAGCAAGCAAGGAATGTTAACAAAAGCAAATCTAAGTGATAACAATAGATGTCATCAAAGATTTGTTAAATTTGACCGTAGCCACTTTTTAACCGCACGAAATATTAACCGAAAGAAATTGATAATTTGTTAATAGTAACAAATTTAACAAATTAGAATAGAAAATCCACCATAACTCTTAGATTGTTGGAAATTTTCTTAAAACTTCGGATTAAAATCTGCAAGAAAATAAATTAAATTAATGTTATCGGCCTCCGGGGAAGTAGCGCACGAAGCATTGCCCTAAGAGTTAGTTCGGGTCTATGTGCAGACTGAATCCGAACGCCCCTAGTGGTAAAATTTCCGCTCCACCGGAATCTCGTTGCCGCACACGACGTCGAGAGAATGTCCCCGACTTAGCTCCGCCCAGAGCAACAAATGAAGAACAATATTTCAAGTGGGAAGAGAATTTGAGAGAGAGAGCTTTCGCAATGATCCTTTTTTTTCCATGTCTAAAGAGAGGAGGAGGAAACCTCATTATATAGGCTATTGCCAAAGGATGGAATAATGAGGATATTAAAATAGCCTATTAAATTTTAACGTTACAAAAATTGTAGCACGTGATAAAAATGTGATACATTGAATCTGGACATGATTCAAACATTCAAAAGTTATAGAATAAATAAATTGTAACGGTTGAAGATAAATGATGAGAAAATTTGTTTTTGTAAATGTAGCAACAGCTACAACATAACTATCTAATATATAATTTATTTATAACTAAATAATTTTAACTAAAATGGTTATGGTGGGAGTTACTTTTCTTGGTTGCTTCAGTTCAATTCGTAGGAATAACAATTTTTATAATAATTTTTTATATTTAAATTTTTTAAACTTTTGTCTTACACATACAATGTACGTGCACATTACTAGTTATTATTATAAGGAGGCTTGAAACTGATTCAAAATAGATTGTTATGTATATTCTTACGTAATTAAGAATTTTTTTTAAAAATTAATAGTTTAACTACCTATACATATATCTATAACAAATTCTGATTAAAATGTATTCAAATAATAACGATAACAAATTCTAATTTAAACTATTTTTTAACAATATGATACACTTTTTTTTTTACATGAGCGCACGTTATAGAGCCTCGTACAACCATGTAAATTATTAGTTAAAAAAATAAAGCAAACAATTCAAAAAAAAAGAGTGAAAAAGACAAACAATTTTGAAATTTTTTTTTCAAACACTTGATACTTGATTTTCATGTTCACACATACATACACGTACATATTCCACCAAAATTTCACTCAAATGCTTAACAAGAGTAGTGAGCGAGCCATATATAAATGCCTCAACTCCCTTTCATATTCAAAGTAGGACTAAACTTCCGTATGCATGTAAGTTCACGAAAAAAAATATATATATTGAACTCGAGTGAGCCATTCTAAGGGGACGAACGGACTAAGAGAAAACTAATTAGCCCATTATTAATCTTTAGAACGTCACTACAAAAAAACGATAAAAAAGAACATGGGATTCAGCCAATTGTTTCGATCGTGGGATATGATTGAGAATGAATCCATGTTATCAAAGGATTTCGTGCGATTATTTCAAATATGGAATGAGTCAGTCATCCACTTTGGTATCTTTTTGAACAAAAATGGTAATATTGTTCCTCCATTGATCAAAAATTTTGGTCTTTGGGAGGTATCATGATCATCCAATAAAAAGGGTTTCAATTTATTCAAATGAATGATTTGAACACCTATTGATTCTAACAACTGATTGCATTGTTGAACATTCGGACCTTTCAATTCATAGATGTGGATCTCGGACCTATGAATGGGGATATTCCCGATACTCACAAAGAAAAAGAGAAATGACTTGGACAAAAAGGGAAGTGACTTGGACAAAAAAAGAAGTGACTTGGAATTCGAACAACTGCTTTAAATACAGTATCAAAATTCGAATCACTCGGGTAAAATAAGAACATCCTCCACATTTAAAGACACTTTTTTACCATTAGCAAGAAATTGTTTCAGTTGCATATCATAAGGAATTCGAACAACTGCTTCAAATTCAGTATCATGAAGTACAGCTTGTGGAACTTCAATATCCACTGGCTTATTAGCTAAATGGCAATTGGCACATACAATTCGCCTTGTTGCTTCTCGTGAATTTTCATAACCTTGTTGTGCAAAAATGAGAGATGCATTTGAAATGGATGCTCGAGTTATTACATATATCATGATCAATACAGAAATAGATCGAGTCATCTGTTCCTTTACCCAAGAAAAGGTATTCCTATTTTGCATGGTACAATCATTGATCCCGAAATTTCTACAATAAATTAGATAGATAGTTAGTATAGTTCCCTATCAAGGTGAGACATAAGACCATGTCGTGATGACAGAAGATTAGTGGATGGAACCACGGGAACGTATTATTACTTTTATTTATAAAAAAATGGAAAAAGTTGGAGACATGTGCTCAAAAGGTACGCAATACGCATGCACAAAGTCCCGTACTTATTGCCTAAGTATCTAAAAAAAACATTCACTGACAATTTAACCCTTTCTTTTCTTTTCTTTTCTTTTCTCTATCTAATTGGTGTTATGAGAGGAAACCCCACACTTAGCCCCAATCAATAGGAGAGCTGAAAAACACAAACTTCCAACATATTTTTCTTTAACTCACTCTCTTTGTTCCTCTCACTTTCTTGTTTATGTAATGAAATTCTTTAAAATATATATATGTAACATTTTAAATATCTCACTGAACGTATCTCGTCCTTTTTTTTCCTTTTTTTTTTTCTTTATGTTATTGTACTTTTCCTTAAAATAATATTAACCAAAGTTGTAAAATAAAGACAATATTTTTATTGTTTCATTATGAATAGTAAAAAGATTTACATCATTTAATAAGATTTACATCATTTAGTAATGGGATCTTTGATGGAAAAAAATAGTGGAGGATATAACTCTCTCTTTCCATCTGAAACAAAACACATATATCCACATGATACATGTTTATCATATGATTTTATGCATGAGAGTGAGCTCAAAATCTAGCCTCAATTTCGTTTATATTTATATATAAACCATGGAGGCTCCCGTTTTTACATGAAATAAGGGTCGGAGAAGAGTATTTATATTTAGATTTATGACTTCTTCCTTTTTACTTGTAGGATAATTTTATCAAACATTGTCATGCATCACTTGCAACTTTTTCAATTTGAACATTGAAAGAAGAGGTCATGGAAGTATACGATCTTATAAGTGCTGTATATAATTTGGAAGCACTAAATATTTAAAGTACTAATATTGTTACCTTATTTTGGTAGGCGTGTTTCTTGTTGACGTTTGTTTGTTTGTTTGTTTGTGTGTGTATGTGTGTGGGTTTTTTTTTTAAATGCACGCACACACACACAATTGAGAGTCGAACCTTGTCGGTCTCTTCTGATGTCCGCTCTAATATTACTAGGCTAGAGAACTCGGATTGTTCACGTTTGTTAACGTGACCGTTTGTTGATGCTGTCGGAGATCAAGTGCATCCGATAATTTACGAAATTGCGTTGGAAATTAGTTGCGTCCAACTACACGCAGGGGTGAGATGACGGCTGGTCTGATCAAATGTGTTATTTTTTCAAAAACTTGTCGTTGATCGACATCATAAACAGATCGTCATTCGACTTGACTATACGGTAAGCTTTGCTAGAGTAGGCAGATTCTACCATGAACGGTCGCTCTCACTTGATTTAAAACTTGAATTTCGCCTTTTGAATTAAGATCATGGATCGTCTGGCTGACAATACCAAATCTTCTACTTGAAAAATAGTGGCATGGTACAACTCGATATGTTGTTAAGTCCATAATTATTTATCATAGAACGCCTCCAACTCTTGGAGCTGTAGTTTGTTTTGGAGGTATTCTCGTTGTTAATTTAATATAGCCTCTAGCTTTTCGTTTTTCTATTTTGGTACACATAATTTGTAGTTTTGTTTAAAACCTTTGCAACTAAAATAAGCTAGGCTCGATCATGTTCTTCAAAATTAAAAAGTTAAACACTCGGTCTCGGTCAAGAGTCCATGGATCCCTGGCACATGCAAACCTAGAAACCAATTAGTGACGGCTTGCCAATTTCATCAATTGTGTACATTCCCCACTCCTTCACCTCATAGATCACAACAAGATCTAGTCAGATTTAATTCATAGAATCTGGATTAAACACAAATGCATGAGCATTCACTGCAAGTTGATCAACATCGACTTAATTTCCTCTCTGGCTGGACCAATTAATTCCCACAATAATTTATTTCTCCTCTCAATAGAAACAAAGTCAATCAATATCTCTACTTGAATATCAAACATCTTCACTTGAAGGGGAAAAAAAAAAAATTTAATTGCATAAAGACACAAGCAGTTACAAGCCACACCAAACAATCCTGGTGCAAGTGTCATTCATGTATGGCTCAAGCATAAATGTCAAGCATTAACAACTTCGGAACATGTAATATATGATGCTCCTCATTGCACCTAACCATTTCTTATTAATTTATTGCATGTTTGATAACATTATCTTTTTTCTCAATTTTAACAAAGTTTTTCTTTGGGTTTTGTTAGGACAATTAATTGATAATTTTTTGTTTTAAAATTGCTATCTGCATTCAATAAATAATTAATATAATAATTTTAGATTCAATAAACAATTAATTATTAAAAAAAATTATTTTACAAATTATTTTTTAGGCCTTGATGACACTTTGTAAAGCCAAAAGCCTATTATATTAATTGTTTACTAAATATAGATAACAATTTTTTCAGCAAAAAATTATTAATTAATTATTCTTAACATGTGTCCTTAGAACAAATGTATTATATACCTCCCACGAGATTATTCAATATTATTTTTCGATCCCTTCCGTATTTTATTATTACTGAAACCTTCTCTGGTGAAACTAAATTTACATAATGAATGACTAAAAATATATTTTGCCCTTGCTTTTATTTAAAAATATTTAGAAAATTCACACTGGGAAGATCAATAATTACATATAAAAAGAACAAAAATCCAAGAGGAACTCATGAGTTCTTTTTTTTTTTTAAATCGGTCATGAAAAATCGTTGGATTATATGCAGCTCATCTCTTAGTTCTTTTTGCTAAACATAAAAAATAAGTATACTTTTAATGTTAGTTAAATCCACGTATTATATCCATATTATAAAGTTCTTATTTTGAGTAAAAAAAAAACAGAATTTTCAACTACATGCTTTGATGATTTTTTTTTAATTAGAAAATCTCAAACAATTATCATTATTTAATAGAGACAAATGATGCATGTGTATTTTCTTAGATTTGGCTAATGGTATTATGAATGTGTATATTACATACACTCGGACATTCATATGTTTTTTTTACAAAAATGCTATTTGGCTCCCAAATTTTTTTGGGTGATACCATCTCTTATTATGTGGCATATGATATGGTTGCTGACATGGCAGCTGATATGGCAAAACTTACATTAAAATTGATATTAAATTAACATTAAATTAACATGATAATTAACATTAAGATTAATCTTAACATTAAAATTAACCTTAACATTAAAATTAACATTAGTATTAATATTAACATTAATATTAACATTAAAATTAATGTTAACATTAATATTAATATTAACATTAACATTAAAAAAATTGAAAATTAATTTTTTGGGTTAAAATTTGCCATGTCAGCTGTTGTGTCAGCTGCCATGTCATATGCCACTTAATGAAAGATGGCATCACTCAAATATTTTGGGAGCCAAATAGTATAATTGGTTTTTTTATTGTTTAGCATAAATGTTTGGGAGTACTTTCTGTAAGCCCCCTGAAATTTAGGGTTTATTTTAATTTTTCTAAATAAATTATTTTCAATAATTATTTTATTATAATTATTTTTGATCATTAAATGTACTTTTATGTGACTTTGACTTCTGGAGCGTCAGAGATGCCAATCTCTGGAAACTCTCTTCATGAGTTTGTAGTAGACAAGATTATCTTCGTTTTGATATATCATGTCCCACTTAAACTCTTTCCCTTGTACTTTTTTTGCTTCACACAACTTCGGGTCAATTTAGACCATTTGATCATTAAATAATTATTAATTAAATTTCCACTTGTATCTTTGATCATCGTATGCACATTATCGTGACTTTTAATTTAGGAGCACAAGACTAGTCGTTTTCTCCAAATCAACTTCTCATGAATGATCTACTCGAGATACCCTACACTCATGACCTTCGTGTCCCATTCAGACACACCATCTTGTGTTTCATTTGCTTCATACAACTTTTCTGACACGAGTTTAATTCATCCCACGGAGTTACATTTAATCTTCGACTTGAATTGGGGACACCCTTTCGACCCAAACATGTCAACCCAAAATACGGACACGACCCACATTAAGTTTATTACCTACATGACACTTGTGTTCCATTTAATTGATCTCCCGCATGTTATTTATTTACCCATGATCTTAAACACCTAAAATTAATTTATTTATTTTGCCAAACCTGATTTTGACCCGACCCGGCTCAACCGAACCCAAACCCAAGCTCCATGTTATCCGCTTATGAACACCCCCACACAATTCCTCTTTTTCCTATTTTAAAATATCCATTCTCTTTTATTTAATAAATATCTCTTTCTAATATATATACATATATACAAATATCTCTTTCTCTCTCCTCCTTAAAACACCTACACACTGTAATGCCCCACTCCGCACGGTGCATTATGATGAGTCGTTGACTCGAAGAGTTGCGTTGACTCGATGAGGTATCGATGAGAATCGATGCAAAAGATAAGTCCCGTTGAGCAAGTGCTGATTTTAGTTGATCTGGTGTGCAGGCTATGCTTTTATGCTGGACGATAACAGGTCGGCATTTTGCCTTATGCAATGAAGTGTCCGCGAAACCAAATCGTGGCCTTGCAACGAATTGTGGCGTGGGCACGATAGGCCAAATCAACCGAGTAGAGCAAAGGAATGGCTAAGTCCGAGAGTTAGCTATGCGTCCAAGTTATGGAAGCAAGCTGCTTCAATCGACGAGACGGCAAGGCGTATCGGCTTAAGGTGGACGGGTTCTTGACTCTCTCTCCCTATTCCTTCACGTCTAATAAAAATATGTCCGTGTATGCGTAGATGTTATCGAGCTAGCGAGCGTGGCTCGGCGAGTAAGTGTTTAAATATGTGTTGAACACTAAGATAGAATATTGAACAATCGAATAATTGAAGCGACGTGCATCGAGTGCACGGGTTGCGGTAGGGCAATAATGGTAGAACATTGAAAGACAATATGAGATGTGCATCATGTGCATGGCTCCGAAAACATTGAACACTAGGCGTAGAACATTGGTTACGGCGCTGAGCGTGCCTTCGTGCACGGAAGCTATGAAATAACTGAGTAACTACGGAATTAGTCTATGAGAATAACTTACGAATGGTACGCACTGAATATGAGTACGAGACGACTAAGCCGTTGGGCGTCGTACATCAATATGGATGTGTTGGAGAATAACGCCGACGGAGCTCCCCATATGGATGGTGGATTATGTTATG
The DNA here is from genome assembly GCA_029216955.1 of Iris pallida. Taxonomy (NCBI): domain Eukaryota; kingdom Viridiplantae; phylum Streptophyta; class Magnoliopsida; order Asparagales; family Iridaceae; genus Iris; species Iris pallida. Next base: position 10,086,887 of record JANAVB010006397.1, on the reverse strand, counting down.
AGACGCGAATATGTTTATGGCACGGAAAACTGTTTATGGAACGAGACTATGTTTATGCAACGGAGGATTTGGTTGGAATGTTATGCATGTTTGCTATGACGTGTATTGCATGGTCAATGGACTCGGATGGCCCGTGCACGGGTGCGGCTTCCCTCGGACGGTTACGACCGGGGCACCGGGACCGTTCGGCCTAGGAGAGAATTATGTGTGGTATTTATGGTGCACAACATTCGGACGGATTGCGACCGTCCAGTGCTGTGATAAGCTATGATATCCGTAAGTTTGGAATCCTTCGGATACTGGGCTAGCAACCCGTATCGAAGCGATCGTAGGCTTACACATAAGAGATGCCAAGTCCATTACGGTACGAAATACCGTGACCTTCATATAGATAGGGCCGGTGGACTGAGATGAGAGTTGGGTGCAGACGTAGGACCTGCCACCCTTATACATATGCTTACGGTTATGATTGGTAGGTTGCGCGAACTGAATGATTTATTATGTTTCTAACCATGGCAGGCTAGGCAAAGATGAACGGGATGAGCACGATTCACTATATTTCTGTCCAGATTATGTCTAACTGTATCTGCTGCAGGAACACGGTATGGGACAGATTTATGATAAGTGCTATGCATGAGTATTGCCATGAAACTGATCCTAAGGCTATGTAGAAAGATCATCAATAATGTTGCATGTCCACTAAAAATTACTTAGTGTTTGGTTTGGGTACGAGCGGGTCTTGATCAGTGCGAAGCGAGGACGAAAGCACTAATCCCCCACTAGTTTATGTGCAGGTTTAGGTATGTTCGGCTCGGGGCGGAGCTTGGCTTGGACGTGCCGAGGCATGGAGTCCTTGGCGTTCAAGAGGAGCTACCACATATGCGTTCGGACTTGCAACATGGAGATGTTCGGCCGAAGACTACTGCATAATGTATGGAACAATGTAATCCTTTGTGAGCTAGAGAGATCATGAGCGTTGTAGCCAATTGGCATATATGTTGGGCTATTCAGAGCCTTTGTAATCTTCAGTTCATTATGAATAAAAAAGATTCTTGTGTTATACTTTGTTTCCTTCCACTGCTTATGTTACAAATTTGAGATAATCACTATGTGAACCGTTATCTTGCCTTGCACGAGCGCAACTCCAGGCTCGTGCGGCATCACGCCCCAGCGAGGACAATGATTCGGGTAAAATCTAGCGAGGACGAGCGATTTTCCGGATCGGGGCGTGACAAGTTGGTATCAGAGCGGTTCCATGCTTTGGACCGTGCATGAATCTCTTTGACCCTCAGTTGCTTCGCTATCGAATTCAGTTGACTCTAAGTTGTTTCCGCAACCGCATGGCTCATGGATCTGCTCGACGCTATATTGGATGTTCCACACAATAAGTCTATATTAAGTGCGTACGTCTGCCACAAGTATGTCGTGACTATCGCGCTATCTTCGGGTGCCATCGGAGAATGTTGGTTGCACGAAGTGCAACGGGTTATGAGTTTATGGTTTTCCGAAGTACGAGAAAGTTGTGAGTTGTTGATTGCACGAAGTGCAACGAATATGGCGATATTGGTTGCATGAAGTGCAATGATATGCGTACTGTTGATCGTACGAAGTGCGACGAGTTATGTATTGTTGGTCGTACGAAGTGCGAGGAGATATGTATTGTTGGTTGCACGAACTGCAACGGGTCGATATGTGAGGCGATGCGTATTATGTTGCTACGAGAACGGTTATGTGTTGTGGGTTGCACGGAGTGCAGCAAGTCGTGGATCGTTCGTTGTATCAGTGCGACGAGTCGATATGGTATATTGCGTGTTGTATGGCTATGCGGATGGATAGCGATATGTTGTACGAGATTGAGTAAAGACCTTAAGTATCGAGAATGAGTTGTTGCACGAGTTGCAACGAGTGAGATTGAAAGATCGCGGATGCGATAGTACGAGTCGAGTTGGTCGCTAAGTTGAGTTGAGTAGGCGAACATGTATGTTAGCCGAATGTCGCATTGAGCTTTGAATAAGCGAATGTTGCGGGCGTGATCGATATGATCGCTAAGATACGGTGAGATTGAATGTGTGTTAAACTTGAGCTAACGCTAGAGCTGGGATCGGAAAGATCGCCATACGGGATAGTTGATTGAGAATAGATGTCGGACCTATGCGGAATGTGATGCCGAGTAATGACTCGATTTCGAGTGGTATATGCGATACCACTTGTGCGAGCAAGTGTAGTGAAGTATTATATCGATAACGATAGGCTCGATCCTGAGTGGTATATGGAATACCACTTAGCGATAGCTATGTTAAGCCGCTTGGTGACTTGCGATAGGTTACGTCGAGACGATTGTATTGTTATGATATGCTTATCCTCAATGGATGGAGTAGTATCGAGACTTGAGTGGGAATGACTTGAGAGAAGTCGATACAAGTATGCCTTGAGGAAGTGAGTCGAACGATTATATACGAAGTCATATCCACGGAGGATACGTCGGACGAGGATTCGTTAAGTGTAAGTCGAACGATAGGCTGAGCATAGCGAAGAAATGTACGTTGAGGAAATGGTCGAATCGGTCGAAATTATGTTGAGTTAGTACGGAAGCTTGTTCGGAACGTGTTGAGTAGGTACGGAGAAATCGTGCGAACAGATTTGGGTTAGCGCGAGGAGTCGGTAGCACGATTTGGAAGTACGAGTTAGGAATGTGAGAATGGATATGTGAATTTGAAATTGTGTCGCGACGATGTTAAGTAGTTACAACTGAATGGATCTTGATAAGTGCGAGACTTGATTCGTATTCGAGTTCGGATAATGGCAATGATTGCAACGGGTTTGAGCTTATAAGAAAGGAAGATGTTCAAGTTATGCATATCGACGATGGTATTGAGGCGTATCAAAGACGATATACAATAACTCGGGGATACTCTGATCGAATGAACGAAAATTATGTTGAGCATTGTTGTTGGATGAATAGGATACAAGTTAAGTTATGGAAATTTGGATGATAACGGTAGGAGTGCTTCGGAGAATTAAGAGTGGATGAATATTGCTTGGATGAAAACGAAAGTGTCTGGATTGCTTCACGGATCACCACTATGTTGACATTCTTGTCTTGAGCGAGCGCAACACCAGCCTCGCACATGCGTCACGTCAAATTAGAACGATCATTCCGCGTGAGCGCTGGTATGGTGATTCATCCAGCGGGAATGATCGAACTTGCAAGGCATGGCAAAATCGAATTTGACTTGTGGTTTGATGCGAAAGTTGTTCGAGGATGGTTTTGATGAGTACGGAATGTGTCAAGCTATGATCACGGATAGGTAAACTCGGACTTGAGGCGAGTAGATGTCATATGACTGACAAGGATAGTCGACGGTAGTATACGAGTGATTCGAGTAGTAACGGCATGCAATGTGCATAAGTGATTCAAATAGTTAACGGCGCATCAGTTGCGCGGGGATAGATGAACTATGGATCGGTATGTCGGATTGGGTAAAGTCCTATAGGAAGTGTCGTAAATTGATTTGGCTCCCCGATAGGATATAGCATGGTTCGTTGTAACTGTCCCTCGTTGATGATCTTCATGTTGACACAAAGTCACAGTCAACCAAATATTGATAGAATTGACTAAATAATACTTGTGATAATTCAATACGACACATGAAAACTATATCCAGCATAAGTCAGACGACAGCTCAGTTTTGTAAATGCAAGTCATTTTTGAGTCTGTATTTTATAATTTTATTGAGTCTAGACTTATGTAAGCTGAGTTGTGCTGAGCATCTGAGACTTAACCTATACCCTACCTAAAATCCAAAAGCTCCACATACATCCAAATAAGCCCATTGGACCAAAGACCCATTCTGTGCTCTGGAAACAGAGTTCGGGCCGAACTCTGCCTCCACACAGAGTTCGGGCCGAACTCTGTCCCCTAAAAATCAGCACCCTAATTTTTACGGTTAGCTGGTTGCAAGTTGTCCAACGGCCAAATTTTTGAAAATTCCAACCAGAACTCTGGCCGAATTCTGCCTACCTGGTATCCTATAAATAGGCCATAAATTCTCTCATTTTTAATCATCTAATCTTCTCTTCTCTTCTCTCTAAAGCTCAATACAAGCCATACCCTTCTTCATCTACTAGCCACAAGCTCCCTAAGCCTCAAGTGCTCAGCATTTTTCAGTTAGGAGTTTGTGCAAGAGTTCAAGAAGTCGTTTGAAAAATTCCAAGCATCGCCACTGCGATCTTTGTAAGAAGTTGACGTGCTCTTCTGAAGAAAAGGCACGGGGTGTAACTACTATTTCACAAATAGTGGATTTAATCCTGAGCTAGAGTTCTCAGGCCTGGACTAGTCCTCCACGAGGGAAACCAGGTTAAAAATCGGTTGTGTTTGCGTATGCTTTCTTGCTCCTTATTTATTTCCGCATTTTACTCTGATTAGTTTTACTTGTGAAAGAGTTTAATTTTTTAATTGGCTATTATCGCTATAAACTCTATTCACCCCCCTCTAGAGTTGCCATCTGTTCTTCAATTGGTATCAGAGCTATGTTCTCTCAACAAGGACTAACATCCTAGAGCTGATCCATGGCAACCACATAATCCTTGATTTCCAATCACGGTGAAGGGCAGTCCACTCATAGGCCTTCCCTATTTGATGAAACTAACTATACCTATTGGAAAACTAGGATGAGTTTTTATCTCAAGTCGCTAGACTTCGACCTGTAGACCATCGTCACCGATGGTTACAAAAAGCCCGCCAGGATAGTTGTCAATGGTGATCTCGTTGAGAAACCACATGACAAATATTCTGACGAGGAGAAGAAACAGGCAAGTCTCGACGCAAGAGCTATTAATGCTTTGTTTTGTGCTATAGACAGGAATGAGTTCAACAGGGTCTCAACATGCACCACCTCTCATGAAGTATGGAGACTTCTAGAAGCGACGCATGAAGGAACCACCCAAGTCAAGGAATCGAAGATAAGCCGTCTCACTCAAGAATATGAGGCTTTCAAGATAAAGCCAAACGAGACGATCACACAAATGTTCACAAGATTCCTCGACATCATCAATCCCCTATCTTCGCTCGACAAACAATATTCAAATTACGAAAAGATTCGCAAGCTACTTAGGAGGCTACCAAAGATTTGGAACCCTAAGGTGACAGCCATCATAGAAGAAAATGATCTCACAACCATGTCCATGGAGACCTTGATGGGAAAGCTGATGACTCATGAGCTTGACCTCAAGGACTTCGAAGAGCCTGCTCCTAAGGCTAAGGAGATCGCACTCAAAGCTCACCGACGGAGGGCTGACCCCGAAGAGACGGATGATGACAACTCAGAAGGTGATGATCAAGCTCTTCTTGTCCGCAATTTCAAGAAATTCCTTCGCTTCAACCGAAGAAAGAAGGAACCATAAGAAGACGACGAAGAAGAGCCAACCTGCTACGGTTGCAAGAAGATGGGACATGTCCGAAAAGACTGTCCATTCTTAAAGAAGAACAACCGCTATGAGAAACCATACAAGAAGGCTTCCTCAAAGAAATATGCCAACACAAGCATTTGGCATGAAAGCGAAGCTAGTGACTCCGAGGAAGAAAAGGACTCTCCACAAGACGCTGCAAACGTATGCCTAATGGCAACGTCCGACAAGGTATCAAACGAAACTCTTGATGACTTCACTTTTGATGAACTTGGCGATGCTTTTACCGATTTACTTGATGATCATAAAAAGGTCATCGGTAAATATAAACATGTCACGCCCCACTCCCGTAGGAGCGATCGTCCTTGCTAAGGCGTGATGTCGCACGAGCCTAGGTTGCGCTCGTGCAAGGCCAAGTCCAGAAACGGCCGATTTCAGCTAGGCTACAGAGTCGCACAGAGTGTCCCCATTGCAGCGGAAAGTAAATGAACACAAGTAGAAGCGAATTCGATCTCTTTATTGATATTCAAGAAGTTTACAAGCGGCACTAGGCCGATATTACAAGTCACTCAAGCTCTCTCTCTCTGAAACATAAAAGGCGTGCCAAGTGGCTTACAACATGGAATGATTTATGGCGATGTTCCGATACATTATGTCCTGTATAGGGTGCTTCAGCTTCTTACAACGTCCCAAGGCCCCGGAGTTGGCTCCGCGCCTTAACACGTTCGATGGAAGCTCCGCACCCGCCGACGTCTCCTGTATCCTGCAAGCAGACTGTGGGGTTATCAGTACATTGTTATGCACTGGTGGGGAGGCTTGCTCGCCCACAATGCTATCATTACCAAACACGTTCCATTTACTTTCGTGCACCGTCTATCATTCATTGTCTTTATAATCTTCCCTTAGGATCATTTTCATGGCATATTTTATAGCCTATCTCATGTTGCGTAAAACAAGTGTCGCATGGAAATACATGCACGACTTATCCATACTTACCGTCCGGCCTTCCCTGTCCAACGTAAACCAAGTTAGTCAACAATTCATATGAAATAACTTAATGTAGTTCATGTAAGCATTCAATGTCAAGTGCGTGTCCTTGCCTCGGGTTCTAGCACGTCATAAGCACGTTTTCTAACTCGTTTGCTCGAAGTACTCTTTGATCATTTTGTGTGTTATATTCAAGCCTATTCAGAAAGTGCTTTGTACAGTTACTTAGACTACTTTGATTTCAATACAAGGACTTGCACGTGGATTGCCACCAGCAAAGCCCACTTAAATCTATATGCACCGGTCGCTGGCATCATAAGCCATTATGGACACATCCAAGCCGTGGTATTTCTCAACTAGCGTAGGGTGAGGACTGGCACACACCCCATTAGTCTCTTAAAATACGCCTGCACTTACGTCCCCCGGGTGGCCGAGTCCGCACCCAGGCAGCCCGTAAGCCATAACTTGATTCCGCCTAGGCCGACCACGATCCTCCCTTTGATCATACCGCGGAATCCGTATCACCCGTGCACGGGTCCGTCCACGACCATTTCATATTTTATCGTCATAGGCTAACCCTTAGCCACAATGCGTTATCAACCAGGTTGGCGTCCGTGCAGCGCGGGTAGCGAGTCCCGTTGCACGTGCACGTCACACCGGTCGCTAACCATTCCTTTCCTTCTTATCTTTTATTCATTCCTTCTTTTCTTTCTTTCACTTGTCCATTCGTTCATTGATTCATTTTCGTATTCATCCTTTCGTTGATTCATTCATTCACTCGTTTATTCGTTCATTCTTTCATTTATACATTATGCAACTTCCCGTACGGGAGTCGCCTTGGCGACCCATCGGTCTCATAGTCTTTCAATGTTGCTAAACTCTACTCGGAACGACTATGTTGATAGTCTCCCCGTTTCATTGTTGTAAACCATTCATTGTTTTCATTGTTGAACGCATAAGGGACTTGAACGTAAGCTTGTGCCTAAGCACGAGCGTGGAGCGCGGTGCGAGAGTTCTCGTATTTTCCATGTTCCTTTCCATATTCTATACAAGCATACAATATGGGATTAATCCCTTAGCTAGGTACGTTGGGTCATTTATTAGCATGTACGGTGTTATCGTCTAGCGATTTCAGTGATAGTGTCCGTATTATTATGTGTCTAGGCTAAGCAAAGACGGGTTCATCGGAGCCACCCACCTTAGCGATGTTCGTATCGGCCGAGCGATACTCCGAGTGCACCTTTGAAAGTCTAAGTCTGGATTCATCTTGACGGGCTAATGTAAGCCTTGTATCGATTCTTCATCTGGTCGATGCCAACTCTTCGGGTCGACGGCTCGTTTGAGTCGTTGCACTTGCCGTTTGAATCGGCGTTCCGCTAGGGCGGAGCGGGTCATTACATAATACACCACTCAAAATAAGTCTCGTCCTCGAGACTTCCTGAGTGCAGGTCATCCTACCATTCCTTAACTCGTGTCGTCGTGTTTCTTAGACAATCCCTATCGAATGGCTTTACCGCTCGATGGCACTGAACTATACTCGATACCTTTCCAAGTTCTGTGTCGCATACGTTTGGTCGATTTTTATTGAGTAACTTTTCATTCATTTTTGAGTTGATGGCACTTATTCAATTCAAGTGTTTCTTCGACTTGGTTGCTACTTTGACGTATTATGGGACTGAAACGGTCGTACGAGGTATGTTGAAATTCTCAAACACGAGAGTCGTAGGCTGAGGCAAACTCACTCATTCGTTCATGCGCATCTCAACACCCACTTGCAGCTGCATTCGAGTTCATCATATCGCTGAGTTTGGATCGTGCACGCATTCAAGGCGTCCCCCGAATACGTACATTTCAACCAAGCTTAGCGACTAGCGAAGTCGGACAAGCTACTCGTGATAGTTTCGATTTGCCGATCGTTTTGCTAACTTCGATTTAAAACCATACTCATGTGTGTATCACATATCGTTTATCTCGGTCCTCGAGATGATTCGATTCGCTTCTCAAGCGCTCTTGCCAACGAAATCAATATGATTTCTTCTTAGCGGAGTCGACCAAGTCTAAGTAATTCCCTTCCGATTCGAGACCAAGTATTGTACTATCATCGAGTACGTCTTCCGACTAATGATTCAATTCGTTATTCCAACTTTACTTGTGCATCATCCATTCCTATCATTCCCTTCGTTTGGGGCCATTCTCGTTGTCGTTCACGCACACTCCTAATTTTCCGTCCTACTCTAAGTCATGTTGCCCCAAGTCTATCGTCCGTCCAGACGATACTCTAATATCAATCGCACAGGTTCAATCACTCGGTATAGGTTCGTCCGCCTATCCGCTAGACTATTTCTTTTTTTGAGGCTAAGTCAATGTCAGGATTGGAATCACAGTTCTCCAACAATAATGCCAACACTGACCCCAATCCTAGGGTCAAACCAAAGTCGATAGTACGGGAGGTTTTCTACCCAAGCTCGCGTCACTCAGATTTCTAAACATCGAGCACGATCACCTATTCACATCAATGTATTCGTTACGCATATTCGAATCCATTAAATCACCCGATCGACATACTTCACATATCCATTCTAACCAATTCATGTATTCGATCACGAGGTCATCCAGCTCGACAATACATTGCGCCCCAATCTCACGCGAGTCCGATTATCCACGGCGGTTCATGAATTACCATGCAACGCTCCCGCGGAATAATCATTCTCATCGAGGCGTTACTCTTGTTTGAGTTTTAGACTAACCCATTCTCGATACGCGGATTGGACCTACTGAATCCTCAAGTTCAATTCTTCAAGCACACAAATTCATTCTCGAGTCCACCTTCGCGTCAAACCACAAGTCGAAGCAATCAGACTGTCACGCCATCTAAGTTCAATCACTCCCGCTGTATGAATCACCATATCAGCGCTCACGCGGAGTGATCGCCATAATCCGGCGCGATGCATGTGCGAGGCTGGAGTTGCACTCGCATAAGACAAGAACGTTAACGTTGTGGTTGTCAACGAAGCAAATCCAAGCATTCATATTTTCATCCAAGTCAAATCAATTCGATAGTCTGACCGTCATACGTTCAACTAGAAAATCCTCGAGCTAAATCTATCTTTTTCTCGACACATTTTTAACATTCCAAGTATAGCATCCAACGGGACAATGACATTTGCACGATCGTCATTTGCCGAGTCAGAGTACCCCCGAGTTATCGTATATCGATCTTTGATATGCCTCAATACCATCGACGATATGCGTAACCTGACGATCTTCCTTTGCAACCGATTTCGAGTCGTGCGTTGATGCTGTTGTCCGAGTTGGATATTCCATAATTTCCTCGATAATCAAGATCAAGTTTGATCGCTATTCCTCAAGCTAGTTTCAAGATCGTTGTCCAAACTCAAGTCAAAATTTATTTGAATCAATCCAAAATCGTGCGCGTGATCCTCTAAGTTTTCCTCGATCAAGACCATTCATTTTCATTCATCGTTCCGAATCGTTTTCTAACTTGCGTTGCCCATTGACAAGTTGTCCGAACGACATCTCGTTCGGGACATTCGAAGTCACGACCAACTAAGCGTGACGCGTTCTAAGGCTTTGCGCGATCGCATCTCCTCGCCGATGTACTCGTTGTGTTTCATAATCCTCAATTTTTGCTCGAATGATTTTCCAAGAACATCCATACACCACTCGGATTAGAGCCATATGATCTAGTCGTCGATATTCATTCTTATTCTTCTCCGAACTTATCACATACACCACTCAGGTTCAAGCCATCCTATTTAATCCACAATCACATTTGCATCATGCGCTAAGACATCTTTCAGATTCGTTCGACGAATATCTAGCGTAATCGCTCACGTCGCCTCGACGTACTAAGTCGTTCGCACTAATCCTCAAAATCTAATAAATCTTCCGTACACGCGTAAGCGTTAGTTTGATGGCGTTCCTATCGATATACACTCTAAGTGTATCTCTGTTCCCAACCGAGTGGTACTTGATATCGCTCGCAACTCGATTGCACCAGGAGTTGAGGTGCGCGATACTCTGCACAACTTAGCCAAAAGGCTGCCTGCATAACCATCCTGTTTGAACTATACTTTGGTCTCGTGTACTCGTTTGCTGTCAGCGTAAGCTCATTCAAGCACGCACTGCGTTTGCTAACTCTTAGCATCGGTTCCTTCCAACTCAAGTACGTCGTGGTTCGGCACAAAGGCCTTCGCCTATCGATCCCTTCAACCGAGTACTTGTACGAGCTTTTGAAAATATTAGACTTATTGTATGGTACATCCCAAGGCACAACGAGAGAGAGCGTACACTTCTTTTGTTTCAAAACCGAGCTTTCAAAACTGAGAAAATTGAAATGAAGTCCAAGGACGTAAAGCCGTGCTCTGATACCAATCTGTCACGCCTCACTCCCGCAGGAGCGATCGTCCTTGCTAAGGCATGATGCCGCACGGGCCTAGGTTGCGCCCGTGCAAGGCTAAGTCCAGAAACGGCCGATTTGAGCTAGGCCACAGAGTCGCACAGAGTGTCCCCATTGCAGCGGAAAGTAAATGAACACAAGTAGAAGCGAATTCGATCTCTTTATTGATATTCAAGAAGTTTACAAGCGGCGCTAGGCCGATATTACAAGTCGCTCAAGCTCTCTCTCTCTCTGAAACATAAAAGGCGTGCCAAGTGGCTTATAACATGGAATGATTCATGGCGATGTTCCGATACATTATGTCCTGTATAGGGTGCTTCAGCTTCTTGTAACGTCCCAAAGCCCCGGAGTTGGCTCCGCGCCTTAACATGTTCGATGGAAGCTCCGCACCCGCCGGCGTCTCCTGCATCCTACAAGCAGACTGTGGGATTATCAGTACATTGTTATGCACTGGTGGGGAGGCTTGCTCGCCCACAATGCTATCATTACCAAACACGTTCCATTTACTTTCGTGCACCGTCTATCATTCATTGTCTTTATAATCTTGCCTTAGGATCATTTTCATGGCATATTTCATAGCCTATCTCGTGTTGCGTAAAACAAGTGTCGCATGGAAATACATGCACGACTTACCCATACTTACCGTCCGGCCTTCCCTATCCAACGTAAACCAAGTTAGTCAACAATTCATATGAAATAACTTAACGTAGTTCATATAAGCATTCAATGTCAAGTGCGTGTCCTTGCCTCGGGTTCTAGCACGTCGTAAGTACGTTTTCTAACTCGTTTGCTCGAAGTACTCTTTGATCATTTTGTGTGTTATATTCAAGCCTATTCAGAAAGTGCTTTGTACAGTTACTTAGACTACTTTAATTTCAATGCAAGGACTTGCACGTGGATTGCCACCAGCAAAGCCCGCTTAAATCTATATGCACCGGTCGCTGGCATCACAAACCATTTTGGACACATCCAAGCCGTGGTATTTCTCAACTAGCGTAGGGTGAGGACTGGCACACACCCCGTTAGTCTCTTGAAAGACGCCTGCACTTACGTCCCCCGGGTGGCCGAGTCCGCACCCAGGCAGCCCGTAAGCCATGACTTGATTCCGCCTAGGCCGGCCACGATCCTCCCTTTGATCATGCCGCGGAATCTGTATCACCCGTGCACGGGTCCATCCACGACCATTTCGTATTTTATCGTCATAGGCTAACCCTTAGCCACAATGCGTTATCGACCAGGTTGGCGTCCGTACAGCGCGGGTAGCGAGCCCCGTTGCACGTGCCCGTCACACCTGTCGCTAACCATTCCTTTCCTTCTTATCTTTTATTCATTCCTTCTTTTCTTTCTTTCACTTGTCCATTCGTTCATTGATTTATTTTCGTATTCATCCTTTCGTTGATTCATTCATTCACTCGTTTATTCGTTCATTCTTTCATTTATACATTATGCAACTTCCCGTGCGGGAGTCGCCTTGGCGACCCATCGGTCCCATAGTCTTTTAATGTTGCTAAACTCTACTCGGAACGACTATGTTGATAGTCTCCCCGTTTTATTGTTGTAAGCCATTCATTGTTTTTATTGTTGAACGCATAAGGGACTTGAACGTAAGCTTGTGCCTTAGCACGAGCGTGGAGCGCGATGCGAGAGTTCTCGTATTTTCCATATTCCTTTCCATATTCTATACAAGCATACAAGATGGGATTAATCCCTTAGCTAGGTGCGTTGGGTCATTTATTAGCATGCGCGGTGTTATCGCCTAGCGATTTCAGTGATAGTGTCCGTATTATTATGTGTCTAGGCTAAGCAAAGACGGGTTCATCGGAGCCACCCATCTTAGCGATGTTCGCATCGGCCGAGCGATACTCCGAGTGCGCCTTTGAAAGTCTAAGTCTGGATTCATCTTGACGGGCCAATGTAAGTCTTGCATCGATTCTTCATCTGGTCGATGCCAACTCTTCGGGTCGACGGCTCACTTGAGTCGTTGTACTTGCCGTTTGAATCGGTATTCCGCTAGGGCGGAGCGGGTCATTACAAAACATGCCAAGGAAAAGATCAAAAGTCATGAAGTCAAAATTCAAAGACTTTCTTTACTGCTTGATAACATTAGAGACACTTTACCCACGGATGTCACAAATGAGGTATCTAAGCTTAAAATAAGCTTACATGATACCAAAGCACACATTGAACAACAAACACAAGAAATTACAGCACTCAACACGGAGCTTGCAGAAGAAAAGAGTAGACACAAGATTTATATTACTAAGATATATGGTTTGAATGCTAAGGTTACTGAACTGCAGGCTGTCTCCAAGAAATTAGAGACTAAATTGGGAAAACAGGTTGCTCAACCTCAAACCCAATCACATGAGACACACACAAAGCATGACACTACTCATACTAGTCAACCACATCATCCACCTGCAGCTCATAATCATGCTTACATATACACACACTTTCATAAAGCACACAAACCACATGCACGTAGAAATAATTCTCATATGTCACAGAATCATCATGCTACACATAGATACAACCATCACTATGTTGCACAAAATCACCATCACTCTACATATAGACATCATTACCATGCTATTCCATATAGACATCATCACCATGCTACTCCATATAGACATTATCACCATACTGCTCCACATCACTCTACATATAGACATCATCACCATGCTAACTCTACATATCATCATGGTACTCCACATCACTCTACTCATAGATATCATATGCATGCTCCTAACATAAATAGGAATGCTATATATACTTATTGTGGTTTACATGGACACATTTCACCACAATGTAGAATTAGAAGATTAGTAGATAGAAAGATATATGCATGGTTTCCGAAAACTAACTTTTCAAGACCCTCAAGAACTTGGGTACCAAAGGTCACATCTACTCTTGATGTAGGTGGACCTTCCCTCCTCAACTAAGAGTAAGTGGATTCTCGATAGTGGATGCTCGCGGCATATGACGGGAGACGTAAATCTTTTCGCATCACTATCGATGAAGAGAGAAGGATATGTATCCTTCGGTAACAACCTAAAAGGGTATATTATAGGTAATGGTATTATTGGTCATCCTCCCTCTCCCGTAATAAAGGATGTCTGCCTAGTGACCGAGTTAAAGCATAACCTGCTCAGCATTAGTCATCTTGCTGACCATGGATATGACATTAACTTTGGACAAAATAAATACTTTATTTATGATAGGTCAACGGGAGACATTACTTTTGAAGGGGTAAGAGAGGATAATATTTATATTTTCTATTTGTCTAGAGACACTAACAATGCAAGTAGATGCCTATATGCTCATAAGGATGAAAGATTACTGTGGCACCAGTGTCTTGGTCATGCCAACATGGATACTATATCCCGGCTATCGACTAAGAAGCTAGTTAGAGGCCTGCCCGACATCACATTCAAAAAGGACACTGTATGTGCCGAATGTGAATTGAATAAGGCAACTAAGTCCTCATTTCATTCCATAAACTCTGTAAGTACTACTAGACCTTTGTAACTTCTTCATATGGATTTATTTGGCCCTAGTAGAGTAGCCAGTCTTGGTGGAAAACTCTACGCCTTTGTCATTGTTGATGATTTTTCTAGATTTACTTGGGTTTTCTTTCTTACAAATAAAAGCGATGTTGTTTCGGTTTTCAAGGTTTTTGTTAAGAAAGTTCAAAACGAAAAAGGCTACATGATTACTTGAATCCGAAGTGATCATGGAGGCGAATTCGAAAATACAGATTTTGAAAAGTTTTGTGATTCTAATGGTTTTGATCATGAGTTTTCTTGTCCAAGAACTCCTCAACAAAATGGTGTTGTGGAGCGGAAGAATAGGACTCTTGGCGATATGGCTAGAGTTATGTTGAACAAGTTTTTACTTTCGAAATACTTTTGGGTTGAAGCTGTCAGTACAACATGCCACATTTTAAATAGGGTGCTTATTCGTCCTATTACGAAGAAAACACCCTATGAGCTTTGGTTTGGGAGAACCCCAAATGTTTCTTATTTTAGAGTTTTTGGTTGTAGATGTTTTATCCTTAACACCAAAGACAACTTAGGCAAATTTGATGCCAAAGCTGACGATGGTATTTTTCTTGGCTATGCTGCCAAGAGCAAGGGATATAGAGTTTTTAACAAACGCTCATTAATTATGGAAGAGTCTACAAATGTGACTTTTGATGAAGATAACAGTGCAGCAGCTACTCTTGATGATGATGTTGAGCCATCAACTTCTACTCCAATGAATATCACAACCGAAACCAATTCTCTGGAGGGCTTGCCAAAGAAATTCTCTTTCAAGCCGTCACATCCAGAAAATTTGGTAATAGGTGAGGTTTCACGTGGAGTAACTACTAGATCATCATTAAGAGACTCTATTGCTAGCACTGCCTTTATTTCATAAATTGAGCCGAAAAACATTTCAGAAGCTTTTAATGATAAATTTTGGATTTCTGCTATGCAAGAGAAACTCAACCAATTCGAGAGGAGCCAAGTATGGAAACTCGTTTCAAGACCGGCTAATCACTCGATCATTGGTACCAAATGGGTTTTTAGAAACAAAGTAAATGAAGATGGTTCAGTCACACGCAACAAAGCTCGTCTAGTAGCCCAAGGATACAACCAAGAGGAAGGTATCGACTACGATGAGACTTATGCTCCTGTTGCTAGATTGGAATCCATTCGGATGCTTTGTGCATTTACAAATTTTCAAAATTTTAAATTATTTCAAATGGATGTTAAAAGTGCTTTCCTGAATGGATTTATTAAGGAGGAAGTTTATGTGAAACAACCTCCTGGCTTTGAAAATCACAAATTTCTCGACCATGTTTTCAAGCTAAAGAAAGCGCTATATGGCCTCAAACAAGCCCCTAGAGCTTGGTATGAACGGCTAAGCAATTTCTTGCTTGAGAAAGGTTTTTCTAAAGGGAAAATTGACACTACACTTTTCATAAAATCTTTTAAAGACACTATTCTCTTAGTCCAAATATACGTAGATGATATTATATTTGGTTCTACTGATGAAACCCTCTGTCAAGATTTTGCCAAGTGTATGCAGACCGAGTTTGAGATGAGCATGATGGGGGAGCTCAACTACTTTCTTTGACTGCAAGTCAAACAAATGTCAAATGGAACTTTCATCTGTCAGTCGAAGTATACAAAGGACATGCTGAAGAAATTCGATCTTGACAACGTCAAACCAATCAGCACTCCAATGGCTACTACAACTAAACTAGAACCAGATGAAAGCGGTAAACCCGTGGACCAACGTAAGTATTGAGGTATGATAGGCAGTCTACTCTATTTAACTGCTAGTCGTCCTGATATTATGTTTAGCGTTTGCCTGTGTGCTAGATATCAAGCAAATACTAAGGAATCACACATGACTGCTGTTAAGCGTATCTTTCGATACCTTAAGGGTACGGTTACAGTGGGCCTATGGTATCCCAAGTCAACATCATTTGACCTCATTGGTTACTCTGATGCTGATTTTGCCGGATGCAAGGTCGACCGTAAAAGTACGAGCGGTACGTGTCATTTATTAGGAAAGGCTTTAGTCTCTTGGTTTAGCAAGAAGCAGAATTCTGTCGCACTATCCACAACAGAAGCTGAATACATCGCAGCTGGGCATTGTTGTGCACAAATTCTGTGGATGAAGCAAACCCTTGAAGACTACAATTTATCTTTTATGCACATTCCAATCTTTTGTGACAACACTAGTGCTATAAATCTCACTAAGAACCCCATTTGTCACTCACGCACGAAGCACATTGAAATACGTCACCACTTTTTGCGTGATCATCAGCAAAATGGCACTATTAAATTAGAATTTATTGACACTGATCATCAGCTAGCAGATTTTTTTATAAAACCATTATTCGAAGAGCGTTTCAATTTTCTCTGTCGTGAACTTGGAATTTTGGACGAAGCTGTTATTAATTAAAATAAACCTGCATAAATATCGAGTATATTTTGATTCTTTTATGATGAAATTTCTATGGATACAAGCCGAAAGGGTCCTTCTGACAACAAGGCGTAAAAGCCTAAGCGACACGGTGCACTAGTCCTCAGGACTACCGCTAGCTGGGATCCGGCCCCTGCAGCTAACCCATGGCAGCTTCAAAATATTGAATTATGACATAATTCCTTGTTTATTACATGGTTCATTTTTAATTTATCACATGCTAAAATACAAATTTTCCAAACTTCACTTTGATTTATAGTTAACTTTCTGTCATTCTCCACTTGAGTCTTTCTTGTATATGTCCTCACTTTCTTTTACCTTTGGTCTCTCACACTTAATCATTTGTTTTCAACTTAGAATTTTTTTCAGCCTAATTTCTGTTCTGTTCCCAGTGTCACGACCCGCACCCACCGTGAGGGTACGAGTACGTAACAACGCCCAGCCTACGCCGCAGTGTCAGCGGTAGAACGTTGTTCTAGGTCATGAACTATAACTAGCATAATATGAATACTCTCCATAATGAGGCCAACACAGAGGTACAACTCAATCACAATCTAAGGTAGAATGATAAGGATAGATAAACATGAAATTCAAAAGAGATACAGGAGAAAGAAGTCTAAGTATTTAAGATACATAATCCCAGAAATACATCTCAAAACTCAAATACAGTAATCCACAAGTAAATACAACTCCAGACAAAATGAAATAACTATCTAAACAACCTCTACTGTGTCTCCTCTAGGCTAGCAGGCAATCCCAGGCTATCTGTAAAATTTATCAACAGGTCCAGTCAGGACAGGAGCGAGCACATTACATCTCAACAGTTCATAGCAGGTTAGAAAATATAATCATACCGTAAAGTAAGATACAAGATCTGAAGAAATACAGTATGTAAACAGAGAGAGAACAGTAATAGAAATATCTACTATAAATAGAGAACTAACAGTGGCTAGTGATGTAGAGTACAGGATAGCACATGTGAATAGAACAGATTTGTACATGATCTACACTAAAGAGTTGTACATGATCTACACTACTAAAGAATTATTCACATGACTACTAGCACTCCTCCGTTTTCTCCAATCAGTACACAAGGATCTAAGCAGGTTATGTTATTGTACATGATATCACATGGGGCCCTTAAAAGGGTGTACATGATAGTATACATGAAGGCTCTGTGAACATGAGAGTACATGATTCACAAGAGTGTACATGTATGGTGAAAGCACAGGAGTACATGATGAAAGTGAAACGCACATGACATAATGTACCCGATGCTCCCGAGGGGGATAACATCGCATGAAGAGATCGGTATAGTACTAATCCGTGATAATGTCGTGACAGCATCAAGTATAGTAATCTAAAGCAGGAATATAATTCTAAGCAGGATATGAAATGATCAGAGAATGTACTCGTCTGATATCTGAATGTCCAAGGTAAAAATACTGTCCAAGGAGAGGTGTCTGGCTCCTAATTAGAACAGCACAAGTCACAACATGTCCAAAAGGGTAATATAAAGCACTACAATGCATTCTACATGAATCTAGGTCAAACTAGGCCAAAGTCAACCCTTGGTCAACTCTGGTCAACTGCACTAGTCAAACTAGGTCAAACTAGGTCTGTCCTAACCCAGCAAGTCTTACTAGGCCTAACCAAGACTATCCTAGCAAGCACACATCAATACAAGACTATACAAGCCAACATACACCCAACTCTATATAGCATGCAATTATTCAATACTCAAATAGGCAAGAATTCACATTGGATATACACTATGTAATATATTACTTTAAACTATATATGTCTACACATATATACACATGCATATATTAGTATTCAACATTAGGTCTATAATCATGACATTTCAAATGGTTATATAAACTTATATATTACAACACAATATGCTAACATATATATAATATACATACATAGCTAAGTTAACTGTATTCATAAATACTTATTTAAGAGGCTATGTGTGTGTATGTGAACATGGCAAAGGGGCAAGTGAGGGTTAAATGGGCATACATAGTGTATATATATCAAAGAGTGTCAAAGTGTAAGTGAACAAAGTGTCAAGTGTGATAGTGTCTACATAGTGTAAGGGGTACATGAGGTAATATAGGATTTGTGTTAACATAGAACATTATATCTCATTAACTTGTATATTGCATACATTACATCTATTATTATATTACATTCATGCTTGCATTCATTCATCATTCATTTATTCTCTTGCACTACTATATGCACCATACATTACATACTATGGAACCTACATATTCATTACAAGCCATACTTATACATGCTTACATTAGATAGGATACTTACACCTTATACATCATTTATTTAAACATTTACTCATGCTTGCATTCTCTATTTAATTACATAATGTATATACATTAACATGGGTTAAAATCAAATAGAACATTATATTACACACAAGGGTGCACAAAATGCATATGCCGAATAGTAACTCCTACTAATAATCAATACTATACCATCTCAGCATGAATTAAAATCTAGGATTAAAGTATGTTATAGATCTATGTGTTAGCTTTCCGAAACTTCAAACGGATCGCGTTTTCGTTTCCGAAAACTCCCGGAATCGCGAAAACACCGAGAACGCGTTTATCTTTCGTACAGCTGACACTCAAATAATTCTCCAGAAAGTTACAGAAAGAATTAGGCCTATTAATATATGTTTTTGGAAATATAACTTCAATACGCTTCTTTTAAAAAAACGAAAGATTAAACCGAGCTTTGAGCTAGAAGTTATGATATTTCTAAGTTAGGGCTGAAATTAAAAACGTGGATAAAAATTATGACGGATTTGGGTAGTTTGAGACAAAAGAACACAAGTATATAACATAATATATCAAGAACTCACTCTCTACACTAATATATATATATGAGACACTATAGAACACATCTCCAATACAAAAATATGAGATTAAACATGTAATAATTCATTCATACATAACAACAACACATAGTGTGTCCAAATTTGGGGTTTTCCCACATGGACACAACCACAACACAAAGGACACTCCTATGACCTCCAAATAGACACGAAATGGACACAAATGGAGATACAACCATGGGGGTCATTCCTATGGGTTCAAAATAGACCTATATGCATGAGGAAATGAAAAGGAGAAGGAATTTATACCTCCCGGTAGATCGAATCGAAGAAAAGCCTTCCCGGAGAGACACCGACACGTAGAGATTCCAAAAGGACACGAACGAGCTCCGAATCCTCCCAAACTTGGGTAGCTTTCTCCTTGGCTAGAATGGAGAAGGAAAGAAGAAGATTTGGTGGCGAAATGGAAGGATTTGGTGGAGAAATTGCTAGGGATTGCTCTCTAGGAATTTGGGGAAGAACAAGAGAGAGAGTGTGGATGAGAATAATGAAATGAACTTGAGCCTATCCTCTCCCAAAGTGGCTGGCCATATGGGGCTATTTGTCCTATTATGGTAAGGTCCAAAATACTCCCACTAACCTATTCTATGAGTATTAGGAAAGGGCTAATTGGTTGGGGCTAAATTAGTCATTCTAAAGTCTCTAATCACACTAACCTTATCCATAATAATTAGTCTAACCTCTAACTAAAATATTTCTATCATGTGAACTACTTAATATCATGTGGGCCATGCCTAACTAGTGTGTGGGTCCCACTAGAGTCAAACTACCACCGGGTCCCCGTTTCAAGTCGGATTGAGTTGAAATTCGAACCCGACACAAATAACCCCAAAACAATATCATAAATAATAAAATAAATTTCAACCCCAAAATAATATCATAAATAATAAAATAAATTTTAAAAATATTCAAAAATGTAAAATGACAAAAATACCCCTGTTTCTGAAAACTGGGGGTGACACCCAGGATCAGGAATTCGGGCCGAACTCTGCCCTACCCAGAGTTCGGGCCGAATTCGGCCTGACTGTTCCAGAACCGGGGGCAGTCTCAGCTGCTGATCATATGTTGATCCAATGGCCCATATTTGTTCCGACCAATTGGAACCCTTCACATATATTCGGGCTCTCCTCTCTCCTCTCCTCTATTGCCACCTTTTCTACTTCTCCAAACACTTTTTTCTCAAAACCCTAACCCTAGTTTTTTCTTTCTAGAGCTCATCTCTTCCCCAAACTCAAGGAGAAGGCCTATTTCACCATTCTCCTTCATTATTCATCATTACTTTAAGGTATATCTCAACATTTTTTTTCTTATTTCAATTTCTCCATTATCGTTATTGTTTCATGGCTCCACGTTTGTTCAATCGCGGGAAGAGACTTCGAACCGAGGGAGCGTCCTCTTCGAATGCTCTTTCTCGCGTTGAACCTCCCGTTGCACCACCCGTTGAACAACAACCACCTATCCATCCGTTGTTCAATCCACCTCGTCCACTTGACCCAAACACATTTGATGACCGAATATTTGTATCACTCGACGCATCTAATGATTGGTTTAGTGATTTTCGGACACGTCCGGTGTTTGCGAGTCACCCTATCAATTTTACTATTTTCTCTCAATATGATGCACTTTTTCATGACCTTTGCCTTGACGAACTTGTCACCACCAACTCGGTCATTTATCGTAGTGCTATTCAAATGTTCTACTGCAACCTAACTCATGATGATACACATATTTATTCACGGGTTGCGGGCATTGACATCTCGTTTGATGATTTCGATTTGGCCGAACACCTTGAACTCCAGGAGCCAAACTCATGGGATAAGCTTGTTGAAGCTCGATCGTTTTAATTTCCCGATGGGTCTTCACTTGAAAGCTTCAAGGACGACTTATGTACCCCGAACACACGTCCTCGTAAGCTTTTGGCCAAGTATCTCAATCCCTATTTTTATGAACTTCATCGGATTATCTTTAACACCATTCTACCCAAAGCGGGATCCACCGATGAAGTCACCTACTTTGAAATCTCGGCCTTATATCACCTCCACTTTCATATACCATTTAATCTTCTACGTACCATGATGGACTGGATGATTAATTCTAGGAAGAAACCAAGATCCTTGGTTTATGCTTTGTATCTTCCTATGGTATTTCGTGCGTTTCGTATACCACTTGATGAGTGTCCGTTCTTACCTGCCCCTGCCTTTCTTTCAAAGGCACGGAGGCTTCAGGCAGCCGTTGGCTCACCAGTCGTGTCTGAGCATTCTGATGATGAGCCAGATGCCCCTCCTTTGGGACAGGATCCTCCTCCTCCTCCTGCCACTCTCGAGTCTCTTCAGACCATGCTCCACGATCGTTTCACCTTAGAGGATGATCGCTGGACTCAGCTGGATTACCGGACTACCCTGCAGATGAGTGCCATCAGCAACTCGCTGCACGATATTCGGTACTCCATGTCTCGCCATCCTTCTATGCCTATTCCTATGGAGCGGGACCCTGGTCGTGAGGGCTATCGTATCGATGACCCTTGGGTTATTCGTTACTTGGATCCGGATGCGGCCTTCGTGGACCCTCGTCGTTCCTTCACTGATCCATCAGACGACGCTGGGCCTTCACGAGCTCGATGATGGATATGGACTGCTACTTGCTGCTGCTACTGAGGATCATAGCTTATGTTTCTTTCTGCACTTTGGATTTTGGTTACTTTTATGCACTTTGATTGTATTAGACTTATTATGTGTTGTGACTCTTGAGACATTTAGTAGTTTTATCAGTTTCTATGCAGTTTCTTCTATTATCTTTTGGTGTGCTTGCCAGTTCTTAATTGATTATGGTTAATTGCTAAATGCCAAAAGGGGGAGATATTTGTATATTCTATATTCTTTTTGTCTCTGTATCTATGCTTTTAGGAGAATGTTCTTATCAGGCCAACAGGATTCAAAGCAATGATTATGGGGGAGCTATTTTTTAAGCTCGGCACTGATTACGGGGGAGCTATGCTTTTTGTCCTTAAATGTGTCCAGGTATGAATATTGAATATACAATTATTATTTTATCAATTATCAATATGGGGGAGATTGTTGACACAAAGTCACAGTCAACCAAATATTGATAGAATTGACTAAATAATACTTGTGATAATTCAATACGACACATGAAGACTACATCCAGCACAAGTCAGATGACAGCTCAGTTTTGCAAATACAAGTCATTTTTTGAGTCTGTATTTTATAATTTTATTGAGTCTAGACTTATGTAAGTTGAGTTGTGCTGAGCATCTGAGACTTAACCTATACCCTACCCAAAATCCAAAAGCTCCACATACATCCAAATAAGCCCATTGGACCAAAGACCCATTCTGTGCTCTGGAGACAGAGTTCGGACCGAACTCTGCCTCCACACAGAGTTCGGGCCGAACTCTGTCCCCTAAAAATCAGCACCCTAATTTTTAGGGTTGGCTGGTTACAAGTTGTCCAACGGCCAAATTTTTGAAAATTCCAACCAGAACTCTGGCCGAATTCTACCTACCTGGTATCCTATAAATAGGCCATGAATTCTCTCATTTTTAATCATCAAATCTTTTCTTCTCTTCTCTCTAAAGCTCAATACAAGCCATACCCTTCTTCATCTACTAGCCACAAGCTCCCTAAGCCTCAAGTACTCAGCATTTTTCAGTTAGGAGTTTGTACAAGAGTTCAAGAAGTCGCTTGAAAAATTCCAAGCATCGCCACTGCGATCTTTGTAAGAAGTTGACGTGCTCTTCTGAAGAAAAGGCACGGGGTGTAACTACTATTTCACAAATAGTAGATTTAATCCTGAGCTAGAGTTCTCAGGCCTGGACTAGTCCTCCACGAGGGAAACCAGGTTAAAAATCGGCTGTGTTTGCGTATGCTTTCTTGCTCCTTATTTATTTCCGCATTTACTCTGATTAGTTTTACTTGTGAAAGAGTTTAATTTTTTAATTGGCTATTATCGCTATAAACTCTATTCACCCCCCTCTAGAGTTGCCATCTGTTCTTCACTTCAATTATCGAGCGTAGTTTCGGGGCAGATGATCCTAGAAGACTTGACCGCCAAATCAAATGAATGTTGAAGTCCCATAGGATGACCCAATAAAGTCGCGTAAGAAATTTTATCGAGGAAGAGGAATGATGTAGTGCATGTTGAGGATAAGTCTAAGCAAGCGAGTATCGTGTTTCGAAAGCTAACGAGTAGTCTTCAACGAGATCGATATGGTTAGAAAATTTACGATCGATCGAATGAGTGCGTAAGTAGACTTGATTGGTCGATGGTCGAATAAATGTTGAGGAACGTGCTTAGCGTAGTGACGCAGTAAGGCGATTGCAAGAATTCTGCAATGCGCGAGAGCGATGGATAGTAGAACGACCCTAAGAGTTGTGTCGTAGATCGGTTTGAGTAACGGTTAGGCTATGTGTGTTGAGTGTAAGCCCCCTGAATTTCAGGGTTTATTTTTATTTTTCTGAATGAATTGTTTTCGATAAATATATTATTATTTAAATTGTTTAGATCATTAATTTACCCTTCCATGACTTTGACTTCTGGAGCGTCAGGGATGCCAATCTCTGTAAACTCTCTTTACGAGTTTTGAAGTAGACAAGATTATCTTCGTTTTGATATATCATGTCCCACTTGAATTCGTTCTCTTGTGCTCTTTTTGTATCGCGCAACTTTGGGTCAACTTAGACCAATTAATCGTTGATTAATTATTCCCACTTTTATTTTTTATCATCGTTTGCACGTTACCGTGGCTTTTAATTTAGGAGCACCAGACCAGTCATTTTCTCAGAACCAACTTCTCATGAATGATCTACTCGAGACGCTCTTCACCCATGACCTTCGTGTCCCACTCAGACACTCCATTTTGTGCTTCATTTTCTTCGCACAACTTCCGGGTCAATTTAGGCCGATTTATTTTCTACCGTAAAACCTGATTTATTTTCCAATTTAATTTCGGGACCCGACATCGACCCAACCTGTCAACCCGAAGTATGGACATGGCCCATACGAAGCCTACTACCCACATGACACTTGTGTCCCATTTATTGGAGTCCCCGTATATTATTTATTTTCCCGTGATCATAAATATATTTTTAATTTAATTATTGCCCCCCTGTCCGATTTTGACCCGACCCGGTTCGACCGAACCCGAGCCCAAGCTCCATGTTGCCCTCTCATGACAGCTCAAATACCCCGCTTAATTTTCCTATTTTTCCTATTTTGGAAACATCACTTCCTCTCTCTACTTTACAAATATATATATATATATATATATATATATATATATATATATATATATATATATATATATATATATATATATATATATATATATATATATATATATATATATATATATATATATATATATATATATATAAAATATATATATATATATATATATATATGTATATAAATAACTCTCTCTTCTATTATTAAACAAACACCACCTCACCACACTCTCTCTCACACTCCCATCACAGCCACCCCCATGGCCGAACCCCCCCTCTCTCTATACTTTTCTCTCTCTCTATCTCTCTTTATATATATATATATACCTACATATATATATATTATATATAAACAAATACCTCTCTTTCTCTCACTTTACATCACACCTCACCACTTCATCCCCTCACCTCCTTTACAGCAAGAGAACCGCCCCCCCCCCCAAACCGACTTCTCTCTCTCTCCCTCTTATTCAAATATCTTCCTCTCTCTCTCTCTACTACTCTTTCTCTCTCTCTCTTTATATTTATATACACTCACACACAATAACTCTCTCCCTCTCTCTCTTTATCAAAACACAAACACACACACCCCACCTCCCTCTCGGCCGACAGCCCCCCCCTGGCCGAGCCCTCCACCGAGCACCACCCTCTCCTCCTCCCGAGCTCCTCCCTCTTCTCCTTCTCCTCACAACACCACCACTCTCACCATTCTTTTCATCATCACCACCTCCACCACCCGCACGCCACCGTCGGCATGCCACCACCGTGGTTGGCCTAGCCCTCCCCCGCATCTCGTGCGTGCGCTGTGCAGTGCGCAGCAAAGCAGCAGCAGCGGCAGCACATGGCGGCAGCAGCCGTAGTCGCGCCACCACGCGTCGCGCGCGCCATCGCGGCCAACAGCCGCCGCCGGCGAGCCCCCTGGCCGCGCGCGCACCTCCGGCGAACCCCCCTGCATCGCCATCTTCCTCCCCGACGTACCGAATAGCCTATTCGTGCGTTTACGTCGAAATTCCGTCGGCGCGCGCGAGTTTTGAACTCGAAAATGGCGCTCCATCGCAGCAACTTTGCACGGATTTTCTGGTCAATCTGACCGTTGGATCGGAGATTTCTTCTCTCCGTCGCAATCTCGGTATATCCATCTTCACTCCTGTCAATTTTCGTCCGTTAATTTCGTCGTTTGATACCTCAAAACTGGCCACCATGTTGACGTTTTAAATTGAACTATTTTTGGACAGTTTTGTGACGCCGACTTCGTCAGCTCGTATCTTCGTCGTCGCAGCTCCGTTTTACGTGCCGTTAGTTCCGATGCACAGCTGGTATAACCCTCTTCCTGCCTCCTTTAGGTTTCGTTTCATTATAAGCACGTTTGTACTTGCTCCCGTCCTGACAGGATAACGTTGTAGGTTCACTTTTCGAGAAGGAAATGCTATGTGTTACATGTTATGGCACTGATTTTGAGGACCTGGCCTTAGCTCCAGAAGAGGCCCCAGCGGGGAACCTTGCTTAGTTATTTTCATGTGTTTTGAGACTTAGATTTTGGTCTGTACTTATATTTAGATACTGGACTTTTGTCTCCAGTTAGATACTTTGGATATGTATTATTAAGTCTGTACTTGTTTACCTTCGCTTATAGATGCTGTGTTGTGATAAACTTTAAATATGATATTAGAACTGTTAGCAGCTTAGACCCTTTATTGTCTATTCTTAGAATAGCTTACTACGCTTTAATCAAGCGTAGGCTGGACATGGCTCGGCCCGGCCCAACAATTTGGGTAACGGGTCGTGACATGTTTTTTTGGCGGCCCATGCAGGTCTCGACTTAAGTTGTTTGGTTACGTTATTGTACCAAGCATGCCTGCAATTAGGATCTAGAACAACTTGTTAACACTAGGAATAACATTTAGAACACCTAGAGGATTTCTAGGATTGCAACATAGGAGAACTCATCACAGCATAGGACCGTTTACTGTATTTAGTATCTTGTTTGAAATTCAGTATGTTACAATTTAGACCAAGTTTGTACCCTTGGGATGACCCCTGAGGATTCACTCTAATCTTATCTAGAAATCTGTTTTCACCTGTTTTATTTACTCTCCTCAAAATTCGTTGTTGAATTAATTTCTGATTTTCGTTGTTGACTTTGATCTTGCATCGTGATAAATTTTGTGGATTGAATTATGATATATCCTGATAAGGTAAACGTCTGCTTTAGTTATAGAGTTTAGAATTTATCGCAGCCATATTAGCTGGTATGACAAAAACATAGAGCCTGATTTTGGATATACTATCCTATTCATAGAATTTAGATTTTCTCGCAGCCATACCGGTTGGCGTGGCGAGGATTCTAGATAACATGATTATAGGGTGTATACCTTAGTTATGACTCTACCGTTTATTGCATCTAAGCTTACTGGTGGGGCAAAAATTCTGGCAACATAATTTCAGGAAGACGTATATGGTTATCAGATCATATCTCAACTTGGTTCACTTTGTTTTGACTGAATGAGCAAGAATAAATTCTTATTATCATTCTTCTCCGTCTTGATTAACTCTGTTCTATCTACATCTACAACTAGGATTATAGGTTCTCTAGGATTCTCCAACAGGATTGTTTTCATGTTATCTTTTTGGACATAATTATTTTTGTGTTCCATCTTTCCTATGACTTGACTAAACTCTTCTTCGTTAACCTCTTGGAAAATTCTTCTCGTTATGTATCCCGTTGTCTCCGTACCATTCTTGGAGATTTTTCGATAAACTTTTCTGTCTTGTTTGACCCTTTAACTTGTTTGGACACTGTTATGGATTGCTTGACCCAGCCTTAGGCCTTGTTACCTTCTATTTGATAGATGACCGAAATAGCCAAACCTTGTTAAACTGGTTCTGTAGTATAATTATAAATATATCGTGTGTTTGTGATAAATACTTTTCTTAGGGATTGGTTAGATTAAGCCTCTAGGACAAGTATAAGTGACTGACTGTAGTAGACTTGAAAACCATTAAGAACGAATGTATTGATAATATAAATTGATGATAGGATATCTAAGATGGAGAAATGAGATATTATATTGTTATGACTATGGATTGAGGATTAGAATCTTGTGCTTAGCAGTTTGAGGATTTAGCATTTGTAGAATTTTGGTTGGTTACCTATTGCTAATTACATGTGATTAGAGGGTAGATCGATATGTGGATTGATATAGAATAAGTTAGAATGAGTTATTGTATTGCGTACGAGATCGAAAAGATATCAGAACGAGACAAAGACATATGTACATTGGTAATTAATAAATCGGGAGTTTTGAAATCGAGGATTTGTATTCGGAGGACTTGTTGAGTGAAAAGAAGAAGGCTCTACGCCAAGGATAAGAATTGAACGTATGATTTCAAGGAGAAATATAGGAAAGGATTGACGATAAATGATGCTAAAGAACTGTGGATTGATAGAATATGGATACTTAGGATATGATAAGGAAGTCCAGTATTTACAATTGAGGTTGGAAATATGATTGATGATTAAGCATTTTTGGCTTATAAACATACCCAAAGAATGACCTATAGTTTAGGGTATACATAAAGGTTTCATGTTAGTATGGAAGATTTTAAAGGATATATGACGTAGTTTATGATAGAAGGACTTTGTTGAACCTGAACCGAAATACATATAGCGAGAACAACATGGATGATTACAAGGGTAGCAGATTGAGAATCGTAGCCAGAGTAGCTGCATGTTATAGTTTGACCGGTTGGATGATTTTTAATTTCGAGGACGAAATTCTTGTAAGGTGGGTAGGATGTAAGCCCCCTGAATTTCAGGGTTTATTTTTATTTTTCTGAATGAATTGTTTTCGATAAATATATTATTATTTAAATTGTTTAGATCATTAATGTACCCTTTCATGACTTTGACTTCTGGAGCGTCAGGGATGCCAATCTCTGTAAACTCTCTTTACGAGTTTTGAAGTAGACAAGATTATCTTCATTTTGATATATCATGTCCCACTTGAATTCGTTCCCTTGTGCTCTTTTTGTATCGCGCAACTTCGGGTCAACTTAGACCAATTAATCGTTGATTAATTATTCCTACTTTTATTTTTGATCATCGTTTGCACGTTACCGGGGCTTTTAATTTAGGAGCACCAGACCAGTCGTTTTCTCAGAACCAACTTCTCATGAATGATCTACTCGAGACGCTCTTCACCCATGACCTTCGTGTCCCACTCAGACACTCCATTTTGTGCTTCATTTTCTTCGCACAACTTCCGGGTCAATTTAGGCCGATTTATTTTCTACCGTGAAACCTGATTTATTTTCCAATTTAATTTCGGGACCCGACATCGACCCAACCTGTCAACCCGAAGTATGGACGTGGCCCATATGAAGCCTACTACCCACATAACGCTTGTGTCCCATTTATTGGAGTCCCCGTATATTATTTATTTTCCCGTGATCATAAATATATTTTTAATTTAATTATTGCCCCCCTGTCCGATTTTGACCCGACCCGGTTCGACCGAACCCGAGCCCAAGCTCCATGTTGCCCTCTCATGACTGCTAAAATACCCCGCTTAATTTTTCTATTTTTTCTATTTTGGAAATATCACTTCCTCTCTCTACTTTACAAATATCTATATATATATATATATATATTTTATATATATATATATATATATATATATATATATATATATATATATATACATATATATATATATATATACATATATATATGTATATAAATAACTCTCTCTCCTATTATTAAACAAACACCACCTCACCACACTCTCTCTCACACTCCCATCACAGCCACCCCCATGGCCGAACCCCCCCCCCCCCTCTCTATACTTTTCTCTCTCTCTATCTCTCTTTATATATATATAGATATATACCTACATATATATATATATTATATATAAACAAATACCTCTCTTTCTCTCACTTTACATCACACCTCACCACTTCATCCCCTCACCTCCTTTATAGCAAGAGAACCCCCCCCCCCCCAACCGACTTCTCTCTCTCTCCCTCTTATTCAAATATCTTCCTCTCTCTCTCTCTACTACTCTTTCTCTCTCTCTCTCTCTCTCTCTCTCTCTCTCTCTCTCTCTCTCTTTATATTTATATACACTCACACACAATAACTCTCTCCCTCTCTCTCTTTATCAAAACACAAACACACACACCCCACCTCCCTCTCGGCCGACAGCCCCCCCTGGCCGAGCCCTCCACCGAGCACCACCCTCTCCTCCTCCCGAGCTCCTCCCTCTTCTCCTTCTCCTCACAACACCACCACCATGAACACCAACACCACCACTCTCACCATTCTTTTCATCACCACCACCTCCACCACCCGCACGCCACCGTCGGCGACCGCCGCCATCGGCATGCCACCACTGTGGTTGGCCCAGCCCTCCCCCGCATCGCGCGCGTGGGCTGCGCAGTGCGCAGCAAAGCAGCAGCAGCGGCAGCGTATGGCGGCAGCAGCCGTAGCCGCGCCACCACGCGCCGCGCGCGCCGCCGCGGCCAACAGCCGCCGCCGGCGAGCCCCCTGGCCGCGCGCGCACCTCCGACGAACCCCCCTGCATCGCCATCTTCCTCCCCGATGCACCGAATAGCCTATTCGTGCGTTTACGTCAAAATTCCGTCGGCGCGCGCGAGTTTTGAACTCGGAAATGGCGCTCCATCGCAGCAACTTTGCGCGGATTTTCTGGTCAATCTGACCGTTGGATCGGAGATTTCTTCGCTCCGTCGCAATCTTGGTATATCCATCTTCACTCCTGTCAATTTTCGTCCGTTAATTTCGTCGTTTGATACCTCAAAACTGGCCACCATTTTGACGTTTTAAATTGAACTATTTTTGGACAGTTTTGTGACGCCGACTTCGTCAGCTCGTATCTTCGTCGTCGCAGCTCCGTTTTGCGTGCCGTCAGTTCCGATGCACAGCTGGTATAACCCTCTTCCTGCCTCCTTTAGGTTTCGTTTCATTATAAGCACGTTTGGTCGGTTGAATTCGACGCCAAAGTTGGTCGTCCGAATTCTTTAATTTGCACTTGTAAAATTCCATTTTTGAACCCGGGACTCCGGATTCAATTTTTGACACCACCAGTAGACTCGTGGCATCGTTCTGGCATGTTTTCATATAAAGTTTGCTTGATTTGGAGAACGTGGGCCCTGGCACGCATTTCGGTGCAAAGTGGGTCCCACTTTCCGAGTCAACGGGTCACTTTGAGATCGGCTCATCGGAATCCAGTTTCGGATATACCGTTGAGTTCGTATCGTCATTCTGGACTCGTTGACATATAATTTGATGAGTTTTGAAGACATTTGCTCCAGCACGCATTTTCGTGCAAACCGGATACCATGTGTCGCGTCAACGTATCATTTTGAGATCGGCACATCGGAATTCCATTTTGGACATACCGTTGGGTTTGTATCATCATTCTGGATTCGTGGACATATAATTTGCTAGGTTTTATAGACTTCTATTCCGACACGTTTTTCGGTGCAAAGTGTGTCCAACGGCGGACATCATTTTGACCCAAAATTACCGTTTTGCCCCTGTGTCTAAATTGGACTTATGGGTAGGCTATCCTAGCTGATTTGACCGTTCTGGACACGTTGGTGATATTTATTTTATCATCCGACAACATCTGTAGATTTTGATTATGTATTATCCTTAATTTATAATTAATTATTTTTCCAGATATTGTTACTTTCTGGTTTTGAATTTATATATATTTTTTAATTGCTGTAAAAATATGGGAAAATTGTATTTAAATACTATGTTAATTTAGATAATTTATTATAATTTTTCTAGTATTTAATAAGTACTTTTGGTATTTTATAAAATGGAAAAACAGAACTCATTTTCAGGATACATGTGTTTGTTGATTTTTAATAAATATTTATGAAGGTTTATAAATCCCAAAAAAATTAGTATAAATTTCTATAATTAACAAGGATCATTTTGGTACTTTATTTTATATATATTTAAGCTTTTCGTCTATCTCAAAAATTATTGGAACTCAGTGTACAGTTTGATTTATTTATTGAATAATTACGACTTTCAATATTTTGTGTTGTTTTGAGTTATAGGCGTATTGGACCTCACCCCGTACTAGTGTAAAGGCCCTAGAACATTAGTTTGGATATAGTGGCACTCCACATTAGACTTTTATGCTAGGTTCCCACTTGGCTAGTATCCAGTTAGGAGTCGTGTCACACCACTAGTGTATTATTGAACATAGCTTAGAACTGAGATTGTGTATCATTATTGACAGGATACCGGACATCTATATCTTCGTACTAGTATTCTTGCTTTGCTCGAGGCAAGTACATCTACAGACTCATTTACTGTCTTTTAATGCTAGAACATGTATTAACCCTGTTAAAATATTGATTCTTGAGGTAGCAAGCTATATCTTCACATGTTGTATTACTTTCAGTACTTGCCATGCTTAGGACAGTTATCATATCTTCACATGCTTCTTACTGGTTTTCAGTACATGTTTTACTATGCTTTATACTACTTGGAGTATTCACATGTTTCATACGGCTCCCAGTACCTGTCATGCTTATACCGCTGCCGGTATCTTTCACATGCTTTTACTGTTCTCGTATCTCTTACATGTTTAGAATATGGGTTATGGGGAAACTGACAGTTGAGTACGTGATCACGACCCCCTTCTCCGTACGTATGTACCGAGCAAAGTTTCATTTTATATGAATACTGCGCCGTAGGCCTTATCTCAAAGCGGATTTGTGCGTATGTACATCTATCGCCTTTTCACTTGTACGGAAGTACATTTCATTATGTGCCCCAGCACATTGTACATCTATTGACCGATCACGTACCTGCTACAGTTTTAAACATTACATATACATCTGTCTTTATGACATATGTATCCTTGCCATGATAGATTATGAGATATACCATGATTCCAGATATGTCATGTTTCCTGTGTTACTATGATATTGTGATCCCAGTTGTACCATGAGGTCATGTTTCTAGTATTTCCTGTTTTATAGACTTATCACACCATGTTTCTTATTGTACATCTCTTTCATTATATGTTCAGTACTTTAGTTGTAGAGGTTGTACTTGCTCCCGTCCTGACAGGATAACATTGTAGGTTCACTTTTCGAGAAGAAAATACTATGTGTTACATGTTATGGCACTGATTTTGAGGACCTGGCCTTAGCTCCAGAAGAGGCCCCAGCGGGGAACCTTGCTTAGTTATTTTCATGTGTTTTGAGACTTAGATTTTGGTCTGTACTTATATTTGGATACTGGACTTTGTCTCCAGTTAGATACTTTGGATATGTATTATTAAGTCTGTACTTGTTTACCTTCGCTTATAGATGCTGTGTTGTGATGAACTTTAAATATGATATTAGAACTGTTAGCAGCTTAGACCCTTTATTGTCTATTCTTAGAACAGCTTACTACGCTTTAATCAAGCGTAGGCTGGACATGGCTCGGCCCGGCCCAACAATTTGGGTAACGGGTCGTGACATTGAGCGCGCTATCTATGTTATGAAATGAACTAGTCGGGATTGAATCGAAGATTGAGTAAAGGAATCGTACTCAGTCGAGTATCGAAGATAGGCGTATCGTAAGAGACCATGGGTCGAAAAGATTGTTGCCTTTGAGCATCGTAGACTCAAGTTGACCTCTTGTGTCGGGAGAGATTAAGCATGATGTCTGAATAAGTTACCTAGCGGGGGTAGCCCCTGACGTAAGTTATGGATAGAGTGAGAGAATGTGAATCATATATGGATAGTTGTGTGCGAGACTTAATACGAATGATAGACGAAGGAATTCGGGACATGTTGGACTTAGTCCATGTCGTTGAGGCCAAATGTTATGAATGATTGGATGAAAGACTTGAGCTATGTGAGAGATAGGAAACGATTGGGCGAGTAGGCATTGCGGAGAATTTTTGCGATCGGATGCGCAATGACTCGATGCAATACGAAAAGTCTTTGAGAATATGCGCTAAGATTTGAATAAGTCGAGTACGAAACGATGGATGCTTGTAGATTTAAGTTAAGCTTGTTAGTTGTCCCGATATCCTACAACTGAGCTTGGCTGAAATGCATATATTGGTGGGACGCCTAAAATATGTGTATGATCCAAACTAAGTTGTATGATTCCAACGATAGTAGCACGAGATCGTGAAACGATCTGGCGAGACACTTGGATTTAAGTGTTGGTTTCGGTTCAAGGACGAACCTTATTTTAAGTGGTATATTATGTAATGCCCTGATGAGTCGTTGACTCGAAGAGTTGTGTTGACCCGATGAGGTATCGATGAGAATCGATACAAAAGATAAGTCCCGTTGAGCAAGTGCTGATTTTAGTTGATCTGGTGTACAGGCTATGCTTTTACGCTGGACGATAAGAGGTCGACATTTTGCCTTATGCAATGAAGTGTCCGTGAAACCAAATCGTGGCCTTGCAACGAATTATGGCGTGGGCGCGATAGGCCAAATCAACCGAGTAAAGCAAAGAAATGGCTAAGTCCGAGAGTTAGCTATGCGTCCAAGTTATGGAAGCAAGTCGCTTCAATCGACGAGACGGCAAGGCATATCGGCTTAAGGTGGGCGGGTTCTTGACTCTCTCTCCCTATTCCTTCACGTCTAATAAAAATATGTCCGTGTATGCGTAGATGTTATTGAGCTAGCGAGCGTGGCTCGGCGAGTAAGTGTCTAAATATGTGTTGAACACTAAGATAGAACATTGAACAATCGAGCAATTGAAGCGACGTGCATCGAGTGCACGGGTCGCAGTAGGGCAATAATGGTAGAACATTGAAAGACAATATGAGATGTGCATCATGTGCACGGCTCCGAGAACATTAAACACTAGGCGTAGAACATTGGTTACGGCGCTGAGCGTGCCTTCGTGCACGGAAGCTATGAAATGACTGAGTAACTACGGAATTAGGCTATGAGAATAACTTACGAATGGTATGCGCTGAATATGAGTACGAGACGACTAAGCCGTTGGGCGTCGTACATCAATATGGATGTGTTGGGGCATAACGCCGACGGAGCTCCCCATATGGATAGTGGATTATGTTATGAGACGCGAATATGTTTATGGCACGGGAAACCGTTTATGGAACGAGACTATGTTTATGCAACGGAGGATTTGGTTGGAATGTTATGTGTGTTTGCTATGGCGTGTATTGTATGGTCAATGGACTCGGATGGCCCGTGCACGGGTGCGGCTTCCCTCGGACGGTTACGACCGGGGCACCGGAACCATTCGGCCTAGGAGGAAATTATGTGTAGTATTTATGGTGCACAACATTCGAACGGATTGCGATCGTCCAGTGCTGTGATAAGCTATAATATCCGTAAGTTTGGGATCCTTCGGATACTGGGCTAGCAACCCGTATCGAAGCAATCGTAGGCTTACACATAAGAGATGCCAAGTCTATTACAGTACGAAACACTGTGACCTTCATATAGATAGGGTCGGTAGGCTGAGATGAGAGTTGGGTGCAGGCGCAGGACCTGCCACCCTTATACATATGCTTACGGTTATGATTGGTTGGTTGCGTGAACTGAATGATTTATTATGTTTCTAACCATGGCAGGCTAGGCAAAGAGGAACGGGATGAGCACGATTAACTATATTTATGTCCAGATTATGTCTAACTGTATCTGCTACAGGAACACGGTATGGGACACATTTATGATAAGTGCTATGCATGAGTATTGCCATGAAACTGATCCTAAGGCTATGTAGAAAGATCATCAATAATGTTGCATGTCCACTAAAAATTACTTAGTGTTTGGTTGGGTGCGAGCGGGTCTTGATCAGTGCGAAGCGAGGACGAAAGCACTAATCCCCCACTAGTTTATGTGCAGGTTTAGGTATGTTCGGCTCGGGGCGGAGCTTGGCTTGGACGTGCCGAGGCATGGAGTCCTTGGTTTTCAAGAGGAGCTACCGCATATGCGTTCGGACTTGTGACATGGAGATGTTCGGTCGAAGACTACTTGGTGGCTATAAAGAGGCATAATGTATGGAACAATGTAATCCTTTGTGAGCTAGAGAGATCATGAGCGTTGTAGCCAATTGGCATATATGTTGGGCTATTCAGAGCCTTTGTAATCTTCAGTTCATTATGAATAAAAGAGATTCTTGTGTTATACTTTGTTTCCTTCCGCTGCTTATGTTACGAATTTGAGATAATCACTATGTGAACCGTTATCTTGCCTTGCACGAGCGCAACTCCAGGCTCGTGCGGCATCACGCCCCAGCGAGGACGATGATTCGGGTAAAATCTAGCGAGGACGAGCAATTTCCCGGATCGGGGCGTGACACACACACCCCCCTCTCCCCACACCAGCACACTCTCCCTCCCCCAGTCGACCTCTTTCTCTCTCTTTTTCCTACAAATGTACAATTCTCTCTCTTTAATATATACAATTCCCTCCCTCATCAACATACACACACACACTCCCCATGCCTTAGCCGACACCCCCACCTTCATCAACACCACCACAAACACTTCCAGCACCACCTCAACCCCTCTCTCCTCCTCCTCCATACTTCTACTTCTTCTTCATCACATCATTATCACCCTCACCATTATCATCAACAACATCATCACCACCATCACAAGCACCACCATCACCATAACCATCACTAACACCACCACCTCCTTCCCTTCCATTCTCCACCACCACACCATCGCCACCGCCGCATCATCGTGCCCTCGCCGCGTACCGCCGTGCAGCTGCAATAGCAGCAGCAGCAAGCTGCGACAGTAGTAGCACAAGGCGCAGCAGCAGCCGCGGCCAACCGCGCGCCGCCGTGGCCGGCCACTGCGCGGCCCCCCATGGCCCCCTCGGCCGGACGCACCTCCGGCGAGCCCCTCATGGCCACTGCCCTCTTCCCCGACGCACCGCCTAGCCGATTCGTGCGTTTGGCACGAGATCCCGTCGGCGCGCGCGAGTTTTGAACTCAGAATTCGTGTTTCGTCGCAGCGATTTCACGCACGTTTTTCGAAAAATCCGACCGTTGGATCGACGAACTCTTTGCTCCTTCATAATCTCGGTATATAGCTCTTCACTCCCCTCAAGTTCATCCGTTAATTTTGTCGTTTGATACATCAAAACCGGCCGCCAAGTTGACACTTTAAATTGTACTGGTTTTGGACAGTTTTGTGGAGCCAACTTCGTCGGCTCGTATCTCCGCCGTCGCAGCTCTGTTTGGTGTGCCACCAGTTCTTGTGCATAGCTGGTATAACCCCCCTTTCTTCCTCTCAAGTTTCATTTCATTATGAGCACGTTTGTTTGGTTGAATTTGACGTCAAAGTTGGTCGTCTGAATTCGTAATTACCAACTTGTAAAATTTTATTTTTGAACTCGGGACTCCGGATTTCAATTCTGACAACACCAGTAGACTCGTGGCGTCGTTCTAGCACAATTTCATATATAATTTAATATATTTGAAGGATGTGGGCCCTGGCACGTATTTCGGTACAAAACGGGCTCCACAGTCCGAGTCAACAGGTCATTTTGAGATCGGCTCATTGGAATTCAATTTTGGATATACCGTTGAGTTCGTATCGTCATTTTGGACTCGTTGACATATAATTTGCTGATTTTTGAGGACATTGGCTCCGACACGCATTTTTCTGCAATCCAGATTCTAAATGTCCGGGTCAACGTGTCATTTTGAGATCGACTCATCAAAATCCAATTTCGGATATACCGTTGAATTTG
The DNA here is from genome assembly GCA_029216955.1 of Iris pallida. Classification (NCBI taxonomy): domain Eukaryota; kingdom Viridiplantae; phylum Streptophyta; class Magnoliopsida; order Asparagales; family Iridaceae; genus Iris; species Iris pallida. The sequence goes on along the minus strand of JANAVB010006397.1, from coordinate 10,049,188 downwards.
TGTCATCATTCTAGACTTGTAGACATATACTTTGTTAGATTTAGTGGCCTTTGACTTCGACACGCATTTCCGTACAAATCGGATACCAATATCTAGGTCAATGGACCATTTTGTGATCGGGTCATCGGAATCCCATTTCGGATATACCGTTGGGTTCGTATCGTCATTCTAGATTCGTGGACATATAATTTACTAGGTTTTGTAGACTTCTATCCTGACACATTTTTGGTACAAAGTATGTCAAACGGCAGACATCATTTTGATCCGAAATTACCATTTTGTCTCTGTATCCAAATTAGGCTTATGGGTAGGCTATCCTAGCTAATTTGACCATTTTGGACACGTTGGTGATATTTATTTTATCATCCGACAACATCTGTAGATTTTTTTTATGTATCACCCTTAAATTATAATTAATTATTAGTATTAGTATATATATTTATATGCTTGGTTTTTTGTAAAACTCGAAAGTGATCTGTGTGTTTCTAAGGACCCTAAGTGTTGGTTTAGATATAGTGTCACTCCACATTGGACTGTTATGCTAGGTCACCACTTAGCTAGTATCCAGTTAGGAGTCGTGTCACACCACTAGTGTAAAGTCTTGAACATAGTTTAGAGACTGAGATTGTATATCATTTTGATAGGACATCGGACATCTATATCTTCATACTCGTATCCTTGTCTTGTTCGAGGCGAGTACCCCTACAAACTTTATTTACTGCATATGATAATGAATTGCATATGAACCATGTTAATACAGTGATTTAAACTGAAAACCATATCTTACAGGTTTCTATATATCTAGCGTATGTTTCACATGCTTTAATTATACTGCTCTTAGGATCTTTAACATGCTTTAATTATACTGCACTCAGGATCTTCCACATTCTTTTATCTGCTCTCGGTACCTACCATGCTTTACACTGCTCCTAGTATCTTTCACATGTTTTAAATTGCTCTCGTATCTCTCACATGTTAGCTTGGGTTATGAAAAAACTGATAGTTGAGTACGTGATCATGCCCCCTTCTCCCGTACGTATATACCGAACAAGGTTGACATTTTATATGTATACCTTGTCGTAGGCGCACCAGCTGTATTTGTGCGTATGTGCATCTATCGCTTGCTTACTTGTACGAAAGTATATTTTATATACTTGTACCACAGTACATTTTACACCTATTGACGATCACGTACCTGCTCCTGTTTTAAACAATATATACATGTGTCGCTATGCCAAATGTATTCCTAACATGATAGATTTGTGATATGTCATGATTGTGATACGACATGAGATATGACATGATTCTTATATATTACATCTCTTTTCATTCCATGCTCAGTATGTTTAGTTTGTAGAACCAGTACTTGCTCCCGTCCTGACAGGATAACGTTGTAGACATACTTTCGGAGGAAGATTTGCTCTGTGATCTTTTCTATGGACCCACTACAGAGGACCAGGCTTTTGCTCCCGAGAAAGTCCCCGCAGGGAACCTCGCTTGGTTGTCTCGCTTAGATTATTTTTGGCTTAGTTATTGAACTGTTTAGAGTATATCTTGTAGTCACTGGACTTTGTCTCCAGCTTGATACTTTGGAAGTGTATTATTAAGTATGTACTTATTTTACTTTCGCTTATAGATGTTGTGTTGTGATGAACCTTTTAAATGTGATATTAAACTGTTAGCAGCTTAGATCCTTTATTGTCTATACTTAGAACAGCTTACTACGCTTTAACCAAGAGTAGGCTGCACATGGCTCGGCCCGGCCCAACAATTTGGGTAGCGGGTCGTGACACTTTCATATTGTATCGTAACTTTTTTTGGGCCCACGGTTTCTACTCCTACCATTTATTAAATGAAAGAAATAGTAAGCTCCTAATCTGACTCTAATCCGAACAAATGAGATGGATACCTCCCACCTGAGTCACTTGACCTAGTGGTGATTTTTTTTACAATTTAATCTTCAAGTCTTCGATCTTCTGGCCAATTCGTTGTTCAGCTATTTCTCTTCCAGTAGGGTCGTCCATAGTAAAAGACTAAAAGCCTAGTTCATTAATGTCGGCACATTCATCTCTTAAATGTTGAGTCCATTTTTTCGTACGAATCAAGTCTTGAACGTAGACTTCCAAAATACGGTAGCTTCCTCCTCATTTTTGCTTAGCATGCTTGAACCTGTACTAAAATAAAATTTTGATGCTACTGTGTACACCGGAACCATTAAAAAGATCACGTGCTGAAGAAAAGTATAGGATAATTTTTTCGTATCTTTTTCGCCATTCTAAAATTAAAAAATATAATCCAGAATCTTCATCATAAGAGTTCAAATACGGTGCCAATTCTTGAATTTAGAGGAAAGATTATTTTTGTTTTTTACTTTGTAGTATACTCTTAGTATGAGATAACTTAGAAATTAAACCAGAGCTACTACTACCATGAACAGTTGAACCGGGTCGGCACGATATAACTTTTTCTTCATATAAACTAATTAGAGTATCTAAACATTCTTTAATATATATTTATTTAAGCTACTTACCCCGACGTTGATATTATCATAAAATTCGACTAACAATATAAATACACCTCAACGTTCATATTGTCTCCAGAAAGTTGCTACTTCACTAGATTGCTTGTAAATATAAGAAGAGAGGAAAGAAGTTTTATTGTGGTAAATTTAGATAAATCATGTATTATTTCTAGGATTTTTAGGTGCCAAATGACTCCCCAATACCTTTAGAATATAACTGTTATACACGGATATTTTGAATTTTTTTTAGCAAAATAACCAAAATATTCTTGATTAACGGTGAAAAATTGATATAATTTCAGAATATTTTGGTAATACCCTTTTTATATATTAATATGATTGTTGGAAGATTTTTTTTTACAAAAATATCTCTCCCAACAATTATAACAAATATATTGGAGGTATTCTAGTTTTTTTTTCTCCAAATGTTAATATATGTGGGTCCTGGGGAATATCGATTTTAATTGGACTTGGACCGGGCTTTGGACCGGGCAGATCGAGGCGTGTATGGGTGAGCATTATTCAATTTTGGACCGAAAATCGGAACGAACAGAATAGGAAGTTCGGATCGATTTGAAAAAATATTCAGTTCGGTTTCGATTTTGAAAATACTAAAATTCTTATTCTGTTTTGGTTTTTGGTTTCGGTTTCGGTCAATAGCCGAAAATCGGACAAGTCATATAAAGTTATGTAAATACCATTAATTTTATGCATGTTTTATGATTAAAAAGATGTATGCTTTGAAAACAACAATTCTATGTATGTATTTGAAGTCTAACTTTGGTAATTTAATAACTAGTTCAACTTAGAGCACAATTTTAAAATACACAAATGTGTGTATAAAAATTATAATTTTTAATATAATTTAACCACGATTACAACTTTAGACTTTAGACTTTAGACTGTACCCATATTAAACAATAGAAATAGCACAACTGAATAAACGGAATCGATTATTCAATTCGGTTTCGGTTTTAGATTTTAGAATTTTGGTTTATTCAGTTTGACTATTTCGATTCGGTTGAAACCGAATAAACCGTATGCTCACCCCTAAGACCAGGTTGACCAGGTTGGGGGCAGGTAAATCCGTTCGGAACGGATATTCGATCGGTCCGGACCGAACTTTCGGCCACACACTTGAATATATCCAGTCCGTACACATCTCTAATGTGGGCCAGGCCGAGTCGGCCTGTTGATCGGACCTGAACTGACTCAGCCCGAGGTTAATCGAACCGGACCTGAAAGAGAAAAAGAAAATGCGCCAACTCAATTGGCACGTTGCATATTTTTAAACCCAAAAAAAAAATTAGGGACATAATCAAAAACTTTTCTAATAATAATAATAATAATAATAAGGGATCAAACTCTAGTGGTTCTTGTGGTTACCGAGGAAAGGTATAAGATCATGGTTGGGTGGCAGAAGAACAGTGGATCGAGCGACGGGGACGTATTATTCCTTCTATATATAATAATGGTGAAAGCTTGGGATAGTGGGCCCAAAAAATATAGAATAAACATGCACAAAGTCTCGTACGTATGGTCGGACATCTAAAAAAAAAAAAAATTGACATTTTTATTGCATGGGTATTGTGTTAATTTGAAAAATATAAGCATGAGCATGAGGGGTTTAAAGTTTGCTATGAAATAGCGTCGGTTACACACTCTCTCCCCTTCCCCTACTATTTGTAAGAGAGAGAGAGACAGAGAGAGAGAGAAGAGGGAGTTGAAGGAGAGAGTGAAGGCAATAAATACAGAAATATTTTGGCAGCAGCAGAAGCAAGCAAGAAAGCATCATAAAAGGAGAGTAAGGGGGGAGGTTGGGTTGGAATCCTGCTCCCCCGCCCCTCATTTCCTCCCCCCTCCCCTCTCCATCACCACCTCTTCCTGCCTTCCTCATTTGCAAACCCTAACTAGAGAGAGAGAGAGAGAGAGAGAGAGAGAAGAAGGAAGGTTTATTCCACTAGTGCTTGAGTGTTCTTTCTCTCCCTCTCTCTGGAATCATAGAGTCATGAACATGCATTTGCACTCTATTTCTATAGTACTTCTACTAGTTTGCTAGCCAGTAGTAGCTATATATATTTAGTGTACTACCACTTTATATAGATTGATATAGACGAAGAAGAAGATGATGATGAGTTCTGGTGATGACCATGATGCCCAGAGGAAGAAGAAGAGATACCATAGGCACACTCCGAGACAAATTCAAGAGCTTGAAGCGTATGCATGCATGCCTATCCTCTCCTTCAGTCCTTCTTCTTCTGTTGAAAAAAAAAACGTTTTGGTGTTCATTTTTTTTGTGGATTTTGTATTTTCAGGATGTTCAAGCTGTGCCCACATCCGACGAGAAGCAGAGGATGCAGCTGAGCAGAGATTTGGCCATGGAGCCCAAGCAGATCAAGTTCTGGTTCCAGAACAGGAGGACCCAGATGAAGGTTTGGCCGGGGTGTTCTGATCATGACCCCTCAAAATATTACTCTCCTCTGACTTGTCTTGATTTTTCTTCTTCTTTCTTCTTTTGATCCGACGACGACGACGACAATATCTAGGCTCAACACGAGAGGCAGGACAACTGCTCGCTGCGCTCCGAGAACGACAAGATCCGGTGCGAGAACATCGCCATCCGGGAGGCCCTGAAGAACATCATCTGCCCCAACTGCGGGGGGCCGCCCGGCTCCGAGGACTCCTACTTCGACGAGCAGAAGCTGCGGATGGAGAATGCCAGATTGAAGGAGGAGGTAATTCGCTAAGCCTCGCCTCTGTACAAACACTTAGCAAGCACAAATTTTGCATTTTCCAATCCCTGATGATGAATATAGACCCTTGTTAGCAATTCGGCAAACCGGAAAAAATTGGACGCCAAAAGTACGAGTATAAATTGGCTCAGTGCGTTAAAAAGTTCAATCAAATATTCGGAAATAGAAATATTGAGGTTAGAAATTTCACATTCTTAAATATGTTGTCAAATTTGGTTAATTAAACAGGTTCCCTGCTAAACGTTTTAAAACTTCGCATGCTTAAAATTTACATGCTGATTCGAATCATTCAAAAGTACGCAAGTATTATACGTTTTTGATAGATACGAAAAAAATTCGCTTATAATACGAGTTTTATTCGGGTGTTGCTAACAAGGATATAGACTATATATATACTCTTCATCAACTACAATTTAATTAGAAGCATTCATTGCTCGAGACTACCATCAGAGTTTGGTACTCTTATGATTCCTAGAGTGGCTAATTATCTATACTCAATCATCATTTTGTTCATAGTGAAGCTTTAGATCATGATCATTTAGCTTTGAAGACTATAGGTAGCTAGAACTCATGATAACTTACTGTGAGATCCAAATTAATGCTAGAGGATAGCCTTAGCCGGTATCGAAATTAGTGGCACGATACGTAATATTGTACCAAGTTCAGTGAATGCCATCGCCATTTTGGTTTGATACATTAACTTCTGCTCTTTAATTGGGTGAGCAGCTCTCCAGAGGGGAGTCATTGCAGTCCCTAAAGCTGAATACTCATTTAGTTCTTGGTGCGTTGAGCTATTTATAGTCGCAACAACTTAAATTTCTAAAATGCTGGCATTTTGAGCACATGTTCGGCTAGAAGTGCTCGCTTGGGCACGATGGTAACGCTTGGTGCTTGCATTCTGAAGGACGCGGAGTTGATCTTGAAAATAGTATCCCCAAAATTGTGATCTGTTGCGCGCATCATGACCTCCGCAAGCCTTGCATTAATGGGAACCTACATTATTATGAAATTACACATATTCATCTCTTACTAATATTACCGGTAATTTGTATAACTTTTCCGCAAGAAAGTTTCAAGTCAATTGCATTAGATGAATTGTTTCAAAGTCATCTGGTTTTGAGTCTCCTCGGAAAAATTAAACAAAATTACCTTGGTTAAGTTATTGGGTTAAATTGATTTGTCATGTTATTTCATTCTCCTAATTATCTTGATGACATTGTAGCCATCTTTAAAGTTACTAGTTATTAAATTTTCAGTTTTATGAGTTTCTATAGACTTGTGTGTTTGTAACCATGAAATGGTAGTTCTATCTAACTCTCTCTTACATTGGTTAAGCTGTTTCGTTCTCTATAATGAAACTTGGGGAGTTGTTTCTCGTTGTCAAGCAAATAAATTAAGAACACTAAATACAACCATTGAAGTGTTTGAAGATGAAAATGTGGTAATACAAAAATCCTAGGGGAACTCATGAGTTCTTAATTTTTTAAATTCGTCAACAAATAACCGTTGTATGAGCCTAAACAGAAAAAGGTAAGGCCCTAATTAAATATAAAAAAATCGTCCATGTGTCATAACCATATTGCAAGTTCCTATTTGAGTTTCTGTATGTGTCGACCTGGTGGTAATAAATATGATGCGTAGTAGTACTCTAGTTCTTAAACTTTCTTTATAGAGAATCCCATTATGTATCCAGGACTTGTCTAACGTATACATGTTTTAGCAAGCCTCCTAGCTCTACTGGCTAGCAGGTGGAGACATAACGCATCCAGACCGGGTGGGTTTGATCCCACGGGGAAGAGGATTTAAAAAAAAAAGAAAAATGTATATCTTGTTCCAGGTGATTTGTTGTGTCCATCCATTCAATAGTATCATTAGCAGCATAACGAGAACAAGGAATGATCTATGTAGTTTTGATTACTCTGTTATAATTATTATCCATGACATTACTCTGGTTCTTGTTGTTGGATTATAACAACTGCAAGCATTACATCTCTTTTTTTTCAGTATATGTTCATAAATTCGACACACTGTTTGTTGAATGGGACATGCTAGATAAAGTTCTTTAGTCGAACTCTTTCTTTCATCTATCAGTGCAGTTTATCTATACATACTTATTACCTAATTTCGGTATTCATGTACAAAAACAGACAATTACTAATTGCATCTTCATCAAAAATTATGTTTCTGATGCCAACTTTCATGGCATATATATAAATCAATGGTTAGCATGGCATATACTTAAGTATATTGCTAGCATTAGTATCACTTCATATAGTTTCCCTTTGGAAATAGACTTGGTTCCTACTCAGGAAAATTTATGAAATAACTACATCTCACTATTTGACTATATTTGAGTAATATTCTTATCTTGACATATTGTTCTAAGGGTTTTTTTTTTTTTTTTTTTTTTTTTTTTTTTTTTTTTTGATGATTTATTTGATTTCAGCTCGATCGCGTCTCGAGCATAACTTCCAAGTATATAGGAAGGCCGGTGACTCAGCTTCCTCCCATTCAACCAGTGTCCATTTCCTTACTAGACCTCTCCGTAGGGACCTACGCCGCCAGCGCAGGCCTCGGACCTTCCCTGGATCTCGACCTTCTCTGTGGCAGCTCCACCATGCAGTATCCTTTCGCGCCGGCACCACTCCCCGAGGTCGAGAAGCCCGTCATGGCCGAGCTAGCCGCCAGCGCAATGGACGAACTCATCAGGCTAGTCCAGGCGGAGGAACCCCTCTGGATCAAGCAAGGGAGCGGCGGCGGTGGCGGCGGCAGCGGCAGGGAGGCTCTCCACCTCGACACTTACAACAGGATCTTCCCGAAGCCCGGGAACCGCTACGTGAGCCCGGACGTCCGGACCGAGGCCTCGAGGGATTCGGGTCTCGTGGTCATGAGCCCTGTGTCTTTGGTTGATATGTTCATGGACGCGGTGAGTAGTACTGTAAGGTTTGTAAGGTTCACAGTATCGGTATCGGACTATTCCTGTGAGTATTTGTGTCGGCGATATCGATAGTATCGGCGGTTTCAGATCGGACTATCGGATTTTTTGGTATCAGAAAACATATAATTATTAATAAATTATTTACATTTAAAAACATAATTTTAAGTATTTTAAGTATTATTTCTTATACATTTATTTTCTTTTTTTACATGCTTTTACAACCTTATTATGCTTTATATCCTTGCTGATTTGTCTTTTTCGTTTAATTTTTTTTACCGAATTCACCGAAAAATAGAGGCCCAGTGTCGATATCGGTTATTATCGGATACCGGCCGTATCGGATCGGTTTCGGCTGATACTTTAAACCATTGTCTATCCTCCTTAATGCGACACGATCTCTCATGTAGTTGCTTATTGAACTCGGCTGAGTTTGGTTTCAGGCTAGATGGATGGAACTGTTCCCTACGATCGTCTCGAAGGCAAGGACCGTCGAGGTCCTCGCAACCGGAGTCGCCGGAAGCAGGAGCGGGTCGTTGGCGCTGGTAATTCTCGGTGCTAGCTGCAGTTGAAACATCAAGATACGTACGTATATGTTGTTCTAATGGGATCATTTTTCTGACTCAAAACTGCAATTGTTCCAGATGTATGGGGAGTTCCAGATCCTTTCGCCAGTCGTCCCCGCGCGCGAGTTCGTCTTCCTACGCTACTGCCAGCAGATCGAGCAGGGCTCGTGGGCGATAGCCGATGTCTCGGTGGACTTCCCGGGAGGTCACGGCCAGCTCGGCTCCTCCTCCGGAACTCGAAGGCTCCCTAGTGGCTGCTTGATTCAAGACATGCCCAGTGGCTACTCGAAGGTTACAGCTAACACTTTGCTTACTCTATCAATTTCTTGTGCAACGCTTCCTCATTAGTACTAAAACTCAATGCAGGTTTCCTGGGTCGAACATGTGGAAATTGAAGAGAAGACCCGATCAATCGACTGTACCAGGATCTGGTTCACAGCGGGATGGCTTTCGGAGCTCAGCGATGGATGACCACTCTCCAGAGGATGTGCGAGAGGCATGCGTGCCTCATGGCGACCGGCGCTAACACGAGGGAACTCGGAGGAGGTAGTGTATAATTTTGAGTTTTTTCCCGAAACTATTCGATCCATCGATCGATTCAACGTTGATTGTGTGGGAATTTATAAGTTTGGTTGATAATTCAGTAATGCCGACACCCGAGGGGAAGAGGAGCATGATGAAGCTGGCGCAGAGGATGGTGAACAACTTCTGCGGCAGCTTGAGCCCTTCCAATGGTCACCAATGGGCTACTCTTGCGGGGCTGAACGAAGTCGGGGTTCGAGTCACCGTGCACAAGAGCGAAGACCCCGGCCAGCCCAATGGCGTAGTTCTTAGCGCCGCGACCTCCATATGGCTGCCCATTTCGTGTCAGAGAGTCTTCAGCTTCTTCAAGGACGAAGGGACACGAGCACAGGTTCTTATATAAATCTATAAGAGAAATTTTTCTGCGTGTCGGGCTCACCGTGCATCTTTCATGTCAGCCGTTAGATTACACAGGAATATGTGCATGCATACATTAACGTACAATCTGACGGTCGAGGACGGACGCACAGCGAGTCCAACACATAGAATAATCTCTCATATGTATAGTACTAATGATTCGAAGCTACGCACGCAATTGTTCATTCGTTGCTTCTTCTTTTTTCCGTTGCAGTGGGATGTTTTGGCGAATGGCAACACGGTGCAAGAGGTCACCCACATCACAAACGGCTCGCACCCAGGGAATTGCGTCTCTCTCCTCCGAGTATGCAATTAAGATTGAATCCTTAATTATATGACAAATTATAAGCTTCTCTTTGTGACAATTAAGATTGATTAATCCTTAATTATTTTGTAGATTAGCTTTGTGTAGAACTCTTTTTGTCCAGGTTCTAATATTCAGAAGACTCAATATTGAGATTTTATATTAGTAATATGCACGGAGGTTAAAAATTTCAGAATCTTTCTCTTCTTTTTTGGATCTGTGCGACCGTACAGTTTGCACATGATCAGAAACACGCACTAATCTGTGTACAATTTTTTTTTTTTATTATTTTTTGCGAAAACTTAGAAGGTTTTTAATTGTTTTGCAGGCCCTAACGCCAGGCGACAACAGCATGCTGATCCTCCAGGAGAGCTGCACCGACGACTCGGGCTCGATTGTGGTCTACGCCCCGATCGACCTGCCGGCGATCAACGTGGTCATGAGCGGCGAGGACACGTCCTACATCCCGCTCCTCCCGTCCGGCTTCACCATCCTGCCCGACGGGCACCCCGGGGGCGGCTCGGCCGCCACCGCCGCCTCGTCGAGCTCGAACCCGACGGGCGGGTCGTGCGGCTCGCTCCTGACCGTCACGTTCCAGATCCTGGTCAGCAGCCTCCCCACCGCGAAGCTCAACTCGGAGTCCATCAACACGGTCAACGGCCTCATCAGCTCCACAGTGCAGCATATTAAGGCTGCATTGAACTGCCCTTGATTAATTGCACAGTTTGCACTGGTGCAACGAAATTTAGAGCTGTGTCCTTCCATTCCAGCTGCCGGACACAGAACTCCTGCAGAAACAGTAGCTGCACCGAGTCAGTGTGTTGGTTGGCCTATGAATTCATAACAGCAACTGAGAATTTTCTTTACAGGTCAGGTTTTTTTTTTACAGTTAGTAGACCCTTTGAAGAGGGAGTCAAGAACGCACCATAGCTGCCTCTCTTTGTCCATCCACTCATCACTCTCACCCACCCTCTCTCTCTCTCTCTCTCCCCGCTAGCTCTCACACACACTCAGCCTCGTTTGGTATACTGTAATGTAATTGTAATTGTAATATAATCAAATAAAAAATATTTTTTTATTTGATTATATTGTAAATACGATTACATTACAGTGAACCATACGGAGTCACTTTGATCAAAGCAATGGTTCGGGCATTGACTTCTGTCCATGAGCACTCATTTATGAACATTAAAATCGAGACATTTCTGTTAATAGAGTTGCTGGTCTGTACGTACTACAACTTGATGTGACCAACTTCATTGTTGCAGAGTTTCTGTTGAGGATGGTAATGAGGAAGTCTTTCATGAGTTATGATGATGGGGGTGGTCCATTCATTCATTTTTCTTTCTTCTTCATAGCTAGCTAGAAGAATCTTTGAGTGAAGACTTGAATTCAATTCAATTCAATTTTCCTGCATTGTTCGGTTGGCGTTAGTATGAGAGAAAATTTGTTGTTCTTGAGACCCCTTCCATTAATTAGTCCTTCTCCATTGCTTTGATGTTGATTCCTGCTGGCTATAGTTATGGATGTGCTTTGGAGTAGGTGGGAGGAGTTCCTCGGCGTCATCAGTGTGCATGGATAGATCGTGGCGAGTATGAGTATCTATGACCATGGAAGAGTATCCATGACCATGGTTGGATTTGATGAAAGTCATATTGCATGTATAGATCTTGGCGACTGGCGAGTATGAGTATCCATAACTTGGGGCGCATTCCCTTAATTAGGTTCAAATCGGACCGGAACATTAAATTTGGATCGAAAATCGAATAAGTAAAATCGAAATCGAATCGATTTGGTCCATAACCGAATCAAACCGAACCGAATTAAATCGATTCGACTTTCAGTTTATTCGATTTTTCGATTTATTTGCATTTTTTAATATATATATTATATATATATATATATATATATATAATAATAATATATATATATATATTATATATATATATTTTTTATTCGATTTTCGGTTTTGGACCGAAATCGAAACCCAAAACCGAATAAGAAAATTTAGTATTTTCAAAATGGAAATCAAAACGGTTTTTTTTTTTTTTAAACTGAACCAAATCTTTCATTCGGTCAGGTTTTCGGTCCAAAATCGAATAATGCTCACCCCTATCTATAACCAAGGTTTCAGCGTAATTGAAAGGAATAATCCAATTGTATCAGATCCATCCACCCATGATGCGCCATATCTTCAGCTGGTAAGGACTAGAGCTAAAAAAATTGAGCTAATGAAAATTAATATAATTATATATATATATATATATATATATATGTATATATTATATATAAGAGAGAGAGAGAGAGAGAGAAAAAAAGAATAAGGGAGGTGAGGTGCCACCTTAAAGTGTGCACACCCTTATGCTATCATCATGCACCGAAAAGTGTGCAAATACATGATAATAGTATGGGGGTGACATATAGCCATCTCACCTCCCTTATTCTCTCTCTCTCTCTCTCTCTCTCTCTCTCTCTCTCTATATATATAATATATATATATATATATATATGATCAAACTAAGATGACGAGTCCGATGAGAATAAAAATAAAAATAAAAAATAAAAATAAGGATCTCCAGACAAGTTGCTTGTACGAATATCTCAAGACATAGAGTTTAGGATCACATTGCTAACAAGATCGTTGCAACGAGCCCAACTAGAGACTCTGTGTCGCCCATCAGCTTGGAGATGGGCCATCGACAAAAAAACAATGCCATTGTGAATGTGCAAAACTAGGTGCCATAGTCGTCATATTTCTATGACCAATTAAACAATAAAAAAGTCCAATCCAACCAACCGAAAAAACTGATTTGACTATCAGTTCAGTTCGCTTCAGTTTGTTTTGGTTTCAATTTCGATTGTGGCCAATTTTGGTCGATTTTGGTTTTAAATTTTTAGAATTTTGATTTATACAATTTTGACTATTTTAGTCCAGTTGAAACTGAATAAATTGATGGCTCTCGCTATTGCTAGCCATCTCCAGTATAAATATTAAAAATTTATAAACCCCAATCACATTTCATGTTTTTATTTTGATGTTAGTTTCTTATAGCATCACTTCAGCATAAATTTCCATGAACGAAATCGATGAGTATTTACTAAAATCTCTTCTACATTTTGTGTGGCAAAGCTGGTCTAGAACAATTCAGTTTTAGTCTAGTGGGCCTTCTTAATGGGCCTAATATTTCAATTTAACAAACCGCTTATAGACTTGGAAAGCTAGGCCTTATAAAATTATGGGACATAATCTCCACTTACTTTCTGGGCTTTAAGTATACAAAACCCGTGGCCTGGAGCAAACTTTTACTGGACCTGGAGCAAAATTGAACGTCAAATATTAATTATTTGCTAAACTCAACTGACACTTGTGGTTATGGAAAGAGACATAAGACTGGGACTGAGACGAAAGATCAGTGGATCGAGCCACAATCGTGCAATGCAACATGCAAAAAATCTCGTACGTAAGTAAAAATGCGTACAAATTCATACTAATAAGTGAGACAAAAAAATTCCTTAAATCTAAGTTATCTAGAATTTTGTTAACATGTGCTCTAAGGATACATGTTAACAATTGATAAACGTACATTTTGTATTTTTACTCCCATCAACACATTTATCAATTAATCATTTACTTAAAATGTGTACTGATAAATGTGTCGATTGAATTACTAATACAAAATACACATTCATCAATTGTTTGCATGTGCCGCCGTTATAACCCATGTTAACAAAATCCTATTATTTTTATACATGTCTGCAAGATTTTTTAGGAAAACAAAAAATACAACTCACATAATTACCTAGTTGTCTATGTTAATTTAATGAATAATTTAAATTAGTATACATATGTAAGAGTATATTTGAAAAGAAAAGTTTAGTATATGTATATTTTTACATGTCTACAACACTATTTAAGAAGACCAAAAAAATACTTCTATAATTATCTAGCTATTCCTGCTAAATTTAGTAAATAATTTTATTAGTAAATATATGCGATTTTTATTTTCTTTTCTGTTAACCAGCACGTGCGGGTTCAGTTAAATCGTGTGTCTCCCTGCACACGATTTTTAGCCGATCGTCATATCGCTTCGGACTTTTCGTGCAGATCTTATCCGCACTGGCTTTTTTATCATCGCTCCACACGTAGCCTTTAAGTATATTGGAAACAAAAATTCGATAAGTTGATTTTTTTTTGTCAGTAGTATAGCATGAGTTTTGAAAAATTGTACGTCATCAAAATAGTTTCATATTTGTCATCTTAAAAGATAGACGTTGAGCCATCAAAGTAGTTGTTGTATACCTCGCTTAAGGTTGAAGCTTAAAATAGTCTTTCACAGGGGCGAATGCAGATTTATCTCATAGCAGTAGGGGTAAGCCTTATTTGGTTTTGGACCAAAGCAAATCGATTCAATTTGAATTTTTTTAAATATATAAAAACAATATTCGGCTGTGGATTTTGTTTTCGGTCGAAAATCGAATAAAATTTATAAATATCCTCAATTATATACATATATTGTAATTATAATATATATACTTTTGTGTATATTTTAAAAAATAATAATTTATGTATATTTTGAAGTCCATCTTTCGGTCGGATCCATTAAACTATAAAAATAACTCAACCGAACAAACCGAATCGACTAATAACGGTTTGGTTCGGTTTCAGTTATGGCTAATTTTTTTCAGTTTGGATTTGTAGAATTTTCGTTTATTCGATTTTGATCATTTTGATTCAGTTTGAAACTGGATAAACTGAATGCTCACCCCTACATAGTAGTAAGCCGATGATTCACATAGTTGTATGTGTCTTATAGACACACCATCAAATAACGATTGCGGTATTAGCATGATCATGCGCCATCAATCACCCGTCACATGATTGTTGCTGAATATGTGCAAATCGTGCGATTGTACATGACAAAACAAAATTGAAATGTTTCAAAAAATTTAACCTTCCCATATAGTACTAATGTCAAATATCTGATTTTAAATTTATGCCTCCCTATTTTTCTGAGAACAACAGTAACAAGATCCTTATAATGTCAGAAAAAAGCCTCCCTTTTTAGAGTGGTTAATTTTTTTTATTATTTAGTATTTGTAGATGATCCTTAGAATTAAAAACTATATTATTTTATTTTAGTAGTTAGAAAAAAGTTTTTTTTTTAGTATTTGTACAAAGTTCTTATAATTTCAAAATGACCATGTCTTGTCCATCACATTGACTCTATGTATGACTATCCATAAGTTAATCACGTCAAAACACCTAGCCAAGATCGCTTAAATGAAACAACCAACTAATCATGTCACAACCAATGTTTTAATAATTGAACCCGAGATCGACCCGGCCAGGACACTGGATTGGGTCAAACCGGTCAAATCAGTAGATTAATTCAAATTGAACCAATCATATAGGCTCACAATCTTATATTGAATAATATTACATAATGCACTACATACATACTACTTAGAAGTTCAGCATGTTTACCATAGTAAAATTAGTTAAGATGTAGACATATTAACTTTGATTACAAGTAAAATCCAAAACAAAAGTCAGGGTCAAATCGATTCAAAATCAAATGGATTAAACGGTTCAATGGTCTGACCGACGAGTCGACCTAATTGGCATGATTTTTAGGAAAAAAAAAATAGTCGATTGATATTAAACCAGTCCAAAAGGTTATCGATTCACGAACTGACCAATTTAATCTTCCGGTCCGATCTGATTTTTAAAACATGGTTAGACAAGATTGTTGAAACATAGCGACCAACAAATCATGTCGCAACACGTGACGAAGACCTTGAAACCAATGCAATCCATCGTATCTCTAAAAATTCGTGTCTGAACCATGTTTTTTCTCATATAAAAAATAATGTCATAAATTTTATTTTTTTAATAAAATTAATATTTTTATAGGAGAAAAGATATGTTTCGAACACCAGATTTAGAGCATCCACAGTGGCAGCACTCCAAATCATACTCCAAATTACTTCAAACCATACTCCAAAAATTAATTTTGAAGTATTTCCTTCATGTTGGTACACAATGGTATACTCCAAATAAACACTCCAAATTGACAAGTGGCAACATCCCATCTTTTTCCTTCTTATTTTTCTTTCATAATTGACAAGTGGCAACACTCCAAAAAAGAGAATAAAGAAAAAAAGTAAATATGGTGGGCCCCAAGTAACTATAGCTACACTAGTGGACTCTCCAAATTTGGAGAGTCTCTTGGCTTTCTACTCTTTTTCAAGTGTGAACAAGAGTCCATTGTAGCCCTCAAGTACTACAAAATTTGGCTAAAGGCCAAATATAGCACTTGAAAAGAGTCCCACTGTGGATGCTTAGAACAACAGATCTGTTCTGCCGTTATAGAGCCATGCACCTATGGTGATAAGGACAAAGAGGAACAAACAAAAGTGATAAGATGAATATGTTCTCCCTATTTTTCTGAGAACAACAGTAACAAGATCCTTATAATGTCAGAAAAAAGGCCTCCCTTTTTAGAGTGGTTAAATTTTTATTATTTATTTGTATATGATCCTTAGAATTAAAAACTATATTATTTTTTTTAGTAGTTAGAAAAAAGTTTTTTTTTTAAAGTATTTGTACAAAGTTCTTATAATTTCAAAATGACCATGTCTTGTCCATCACATTGACTCTATGTATGACTATCCATAAGTTAATCACGTCAAAACACCTAGCCAAGATCGCTTAAATGAAACAACCAACTAATCATGTCACAACCAATGTTTTAATAATTGAACCCGAGAACGATCCGGCCAGGACACTGGATTGGGTCAAACCGGTCAAAACAGTAGATTAATTCAAATTGAACCAATCATATAGGCTCACAATCTTATATTGAATAATATTACATAATGCACAACTACATATATACTACTTAGAAGTTCAGCATGTTTACCATAGTAAAATTAGTTAAGATGTAGACATGTTAACTTTGATTACAAGTAAAATCCAAAACAAAAGTCAGGGTCAAATCGATTCAAAATCAAATGGATTAGACGGTTCGGTGGTCTCACCGGCGGGTCGACCTAATTGGCATGATTTTTAGGAAAAAAATAGTCGATTGATATTAAACCAATCCAAAAAGTTATCGATTCACGAACTGACCAATTTAATCTTCCGGTCCGATCCGATTTTTAAAACATGGTTAGACAAGATTGTTGAAACATAGCAACCAACAAATCATGTTGCAACACGTGACGAAGACCTTGAAACCAATGCAATCCATCGTATCTCTAAAATTTCGTGTTCGAACCATGTTTTTTCTCATATAAAAATAATGCCATAAATTTTATTTTTTTTAATAAAATTAATATTTTAGGAGAGAGAATATGTTTTGAACACGAGATTTAGAATAACAGATCTGTTATGCCGTTCTAGAGCCATGCATCTATGGTGATAAGGACAAAGAGGAACAACCAAAAGTGATAAGATGAATATGTTCTCCCTATTTTTAATGAGAACAACAGTAACAAGATCCTTATAATGTCAGAAAAAGGCCTCCCTTTTTAGAGTGGTTAAATTTTTTATTATGTATTTGTATATGATCCTTAAAATTAAAAACTATATATTTTATTTTAGTAGTTAGAAAAAAGTTTTTTTTTTTTTAGTATTTGTACAAAGTTCTTATAATTTCAAAATGACCATGTCTTGTCCATCACATTGACTCTATGTATGACTATCCATAAGTTAATCACGTCAAAACACCTAGCCAAGATCGCTTAAATGAAACAACCAACTAATCATGTCACAACCAATGTTTTAATAATTGAACCCGAGATCGACCCGACTAGGACACTGGATTGGGTCAAACAGGTCAAATCAGTAGATTAATTCAAATTGAAGCAATCATATAGGCTCACAATCTTATATTGAATAATATTACATAATGCACAACTATATATATACCACTTAGAAGTTCAGCATGTTTACCATAGTAAAATTAGTTAAGATGTAGACATATTAACTTTTTACAAGTAAAATCAAAACAAAAGTCAGGGTCAAATCGATTCAAAATTAAATGGATTAGACGGTTCGGTGGTCTGACCGGCAGGTCGACCTAATTGGCATGATTTTTAGGGAAAAAATAGTGGATTGATATTAAACCAGTCCAAAAAGTTATCGATTCACGAACTGACCAATTTAATCTTCCGGTCTGATCCGATTTTTAAAACATGGTTAGACAAGATTGTTGAAACATAGCGACCAACAAATCATGTCACGTGACGAAGATCTTGAAACCAATGCAATCCATCGTATCTCTAAATTTTCGTGTCCGAACCATATTTTTTCTCATATAAAAAATAATGTCATAAATTTTATTTTTTAATAAAATTAATATTTTTTATAGGAGAAAAAATATGTTTCGAACACCAGATTTAGAATAACAGATCTGTTCTGCTGTTCTAGAGCCATGCACCTACGGTGATAAGGATAAAGAGGAACAAACAAAAGTGATAAGATGAACATGCCTCCTACTCAAGAGAGGCACCCAGCCCAAAACTCTTTGCCCCTGCCATAAATAAATTATTCAATATCCTCTTAATTAAAAGGAAATAAACCAATTAAAAATATGTCATATATTTAAAAAAATCTCTCTTTCCCCTTTCCTCTCTCTCTCTCTCTCTCTCTCTCCCATCAGAACCCTAGAGGGACATCTCTTTCTCTCTCCTCCCTTTCCATAGTAAGTCTCTCTCTCTCTCTTCTCTCTCCTCTCTCCTCTCTCCTCTTTCATATCTTCATTATAGAAAAATATTTTTTTACCTCTCTTTATTCTGTCCATTTTATAGCCATTTTCTTCCATTTTTATTAAAGATTTGAACTTTGGAACCCTAAATGTCCAAATCTACTGCCCACAATAAATGTAGACTGGTAGATTTTATCTGGGCATATCATTCCCCCAAAATCCCCAAAATATTTCAGCTCTACTGCATAAACATTTTGGGGGTTTTCAAAACTGATCCCTTTTTTTTCTATAGCTATTTCCCCTCAGATCTTCCTTAGATTTGTTGATTTGTTTTCTGAACCATCTTCTAATTTGAGAAATTGGTTGATGTAGAGATGGAACGTGACAAATGTGCTGAAAAAGAATTGATTTTTTTTTTTTTTTTTTGTTCTCTTTCAGATTTACTAGAATTCTCTGTTTAGTTCTGATTGCAGTTATGGCTCTGCAATTTGATGCTGTCTGTAATTAGGGTTTTCTAACTAAGGAACAAAATGTGGTAGTGGATGGTAAAGATCCAATCTTTTTTCCCAAAAAAGCCCAAATCTCATGTAGGTTGTTCCAAAGATGCCATTTCTAGCTCTTTCCTGTCTGTTTCCTTCTTTGGGGAAAAGGGTTTCTAGATTCAATTGGGAAGAATGCCATGTGCTTACTGGATTTGGCCTATATGAGCACATGGAATTGGTTATTTACAGCAGTTATTTGAAATCAGAGTTCGTTCATATATAATCCTTTTTAGTATAGTTCTGTATTGTTCCTTTCTGTCTGAAGTATGATTCAATTTGCAGAAATTGGTTTTGATAGGAACGTCGAGGAGAGCGATTTTAGATGTCTTGATTTCGATTGGTTGACAAATTCAGTATTTTGGGCCAGCTCCCTTTATTTGGATCCTTACTTCTTTCGGAATTAATGGATGACGGATCGTTTAACATGCGGAATTGGTACTTCAACCCGTCGCGAGGGACTCTAGCATTGCAGCTCATGTCCAATGTGACTACCGAGAACGATACCAAGCCCCTTATCCCCAGTGGGAGCTTCTACCACCGAGACAGCTGCGTACCAGAGCCGCCGGTCCATATGGAGTATAACCATCCAGTCTATGGTGGTGTCCTTCACAGTAGAGAGAGCAAGCTTATGCATGTTTATAGCTCTCCGAGCTATGGTGTCCTTCCTGGCAGTGCGTCTGGGACCCAGACGATCCAAATGCTGCAGCCTCCTGAACCACCCAGGGACGAGAAAGTGCTGACGATGGATGAACCCGAGGGTCGTAGTGATGCCCCTTTAAAGAAGAGGTCCCAAGGCCGCCCACCTAAGTCCCCCAAGCAAAAGAAACCTAAGAAGGTTTACAATCCGGAAAGAGTGGATACGAGTAATGGTTCAGTATCTAAACGGAAGGCTGGAAAGAAGAGTGCTGATTTGGTGATCAATGGTATTGATTTGGACTTGTCAGGGATCCCGACCCCAGTTTGTTCTTGCACCGGAAATCTACAGCAATGTTACAGGTGGGGCGTCGGAGGGTGGCAATCAGCGTGTTGCACCATCAGCATTTCTCAGTACCCTCTCCCAATGAGTTCCAAGAGGAAGGGTGCACGGATTGCTGGGCGGAAGATGAGCCTGGGTGCTTTCAAGAAGGTTCTCGAGAGGCTGGCTGGAGAGGGACAGAATCTGTCCCATCCAATTGACTTGAAGTCTTTCTGGGCGAAACATGGGACCAACAAGTTTGTGACAATCAGGTAATGTGTAACAATGACTGCCTGGATCTGTTAGGTCTCTGGCATCTGCATCTAGGTCTGTTCTTTCTGTGTATATAAATTCTGTGGCCTTGTGCAGAGCTGTTGCTGAATAGTTGTAGCTGTTAAACTTTCTTCATCTGCAATATTTACATGCTTTTTGAGGTTCAGACATTCAGGCTAATATGGAGGGTTGTTACTTTCTCTACTCCTTACGACTTTACAGTTTTTATGAGATAATGCTGTCTAATTTAGATGGCTCTTGAATTAATCGGTAGAAAATTTTCCTTAGCTGCTTTCCTTCTTGATAAGCTTTTAAACTTTGTCTTCTGAGGATGGTTTTTTGATGGTCATGTTATTCCCTTATTCTCATGGTAACCGTTGCACGAGCATGAGTCGTGCATCTTGCTACATATGAGTTACTTGTCGAGTATACTATCTTCATCCTTATTTGCAATGGAAACTGCAATAATTGTTATCCTCTCACTGGAAGTTTAGTTATTTGTTTAGATTGCTGATCATAGTAGTTTTTCTATGAAATGTAGATGGTTTAGTTACTGCAAAAGCTGCATGCATGACTGCAATTTAATCATGATGTTGTGGTAACAGTTGTATGATTTTTTGGTTTTTAATTCATATAATGCAAAAGTATTCTGATAGTCTAGGGACTGACTTTCATCTAAAGTCGGTGCCTTAGTCTTCACATATTACATATATGCATGTGGAGGACTATCATTGATTCATCTCTATTAAAAATATTGTACAATGAGATATCATCTAAAGTCAGAGAATTAATGACTACAAGTCTTCTCTTATATAGTTACGTAGCTCATCCACTGATTTTGTTTTCAGTAGGTAATTTTGTTATTTAAAAGTTTTGGCTTAAATTGTATGGAAGTACTGCTTATCATGTACAATATAACCTAGTTTTTATCAACTGTCTGTTTGGACTTTGCAATGTGCCAAACTGCTGACACATTGTTATAAATAATTAATTAGTACTCCAGTAAGGCTTTAAGTTTACTGAATGGTTCGAGTTTAGTTAACTATTAAAATTCATTGTGTTAATCTGTAGATGGGAGGGAGACGTCCGTCCTTATCCAACATTCATTTGGATACATATGATTCCACTTCAATGGATTATAAGTTCTTCATAATTCAAAAATTATTATGTCCACATTTGCCAAATAATATACAATTTCTATTCCATTTTTCTACTTTTAAGATACACGCACAAAATCAACATGATGTAGATAATTTTGTTAAATATATGCATAATTTACAAAGATACATATCTAGTTGTTTCCTTATGTTTGGAATTTGGAAACAGACTGTGGCAAGGTGGGACACCCATCTCCATGTCCACTAAACATCACTTCTGAGTTAAGAGAGTACACCTACAATTTCTTCAAAAAAGAACGTAGTGAAGGAGTTGTCAATTTGTTAAGTGGAGGCCAATTGCTTAATATATTAGTTGGAATTAATAAGAAAAGAGGTGCTTGCTGATATTTTTGATGAGCAACTAAAATAAAGTTTTAAAAGATGTATAAAAAATGGTGGACTTGTGAAGGTTGGATATGTTAATGCATCAGAAAATCTGTTTGTATAGGGAACAGATAAGAATGCAAGATGATAAGGTTTCATTGCCTTAAAAGCTATTCATTATGTAGAGCTGTGTACTATATATGCACACTATATGATGTAGGCATAGTTTTAAAAGGCGAAAGGCTCCTGGTGCCTGAGGTGCTAGGCGCAAGGCTCAAGGCGCGCCTTTTGAAAGCTAGGCGCACTTTTTTCTTTATATGTAAAAAATATCTACATTTAAAAACTTAGCTACATAGAAGTCCAAATTACTTGAAAATACACTAATTATAGGCACAAAATTATTCTTTATATATATATATATATATATATATATATATATATATAACAATCTAAAAGCCCATTAGATATAAATAATCCAAACTATATACATATAATATACAAACCACATATATATAAGCCTTTAAATATAGAAGTACATTCTAATTTAGAAAACAATCTAAAATCCACAATAATATTAATGACAATAATTTCTATACTTTCCAATAAAGCCCATAAACTATATAACATGTATATAGAAGGTTGGAATATATATATATATATATATATATATATATATATATATATATATATATATATATAAAGTAACTTTACGCCTAGGTGCGCCTTGCTGAGCGCCTGGAGCCTGCGCCTTTCTACACTAGGCGCGCGCTTTTTTAAGGTGGTGCGCCTGGCTTGTTCCTAGGCGGCGTCCCTGCGCATCGCTGTGCCTTGCGCCTAGGCGTGCTTTTTAATTCAATGGATGTAGGAATACTTCTAAATATATAATTCATATTAGATATGTTAATGTATTAGAAAAATCTGTTTGTATTGGGAACAGATAAGAATGCAAGATGTTACGGTTTCATTGCCTTAAAAGTTATTTAATTATGTAGAGCTGTGTACTATATAAGCACACTATATGATGTAGGAATACTTCTAAATATATATAATTCATATTGGGACTGCAGTACTGCACTGCAAAGCTGTCGTAGAAAAGCCATATCGACCAGCTCAGAGCTCCGTTTGGGTCCACGGCCCTTCTAGAGCTTTAACTTCTGTGTTCAAGTGAGATTAGGATTTGGATGTCTAGGTGGTCAAAAATGCAGTTGAAGGCAGACTTTAGAATCTGGACAGTTTTGGAAAGCTGGATTTCTGGTTTGTAGTTTTATTCATTCTTTTTGTAGTTATTTTAATAGAATAAATATGATGGTTTGGTCCAATCTTTTGACCAAATAGTATTTAGGTTCAATTTAGGGGTTTCCTTATGTTTCCTAACATTGATGATTGTAACCCTACATAAGGTCCCTCATGTAATAGTTTTGTAACTCAATTTTAATATACAACTATTTGAGAATTTCTCTTATTCGTTGGTGGGCTAGGGAAGCTTGTGGACCCGAGCAACCCTCGTGGATTCGAGGTCCCGTGCACTAGGGAAAACTTGCTTGTGAACTAGCACGACCCGATTGCGATCTTTTTGGCAGCACTAGTTGTCCTCATTGGCATCGTTTGGATGGCGCCACCCATCATCAATTCCGCTTCCGCAATTGTACCCCTCCCTACATCACTATATGTGCAAATATCAAGCAGAAAAAAGTTTGTGAGGATATATTTCGTAAGGATTATATAGGGTTGTAATGCTTGACATACTGATTTTGACAACCATTCATATTCGTGTTCATGTTCATGTAGTAGGAAGCATGAATACTCCAATAATCGGGGTCTTGCGGTGTCAGGCATAAGACAATACAAAGACAATCCCATAATACACTAGGACACAATATAATCAATGCCATGTTCGTATTGTATCAGATTCATGTCCATGCAGTATATAGATCAACATAGATGCTCATCAACATTTAATTTTCAAATACTATTTCTTGGAATTTCAAATCGTGATCTAGGTTCCTCAAAATAGTTTAAACTTGCCAAGTTATATTGGATGATCATAAACAAGTGCATGTCTTGCTTTGTAGTGTCCATTCTCAGGTTCACAGCCAATTATATTAATACATGGCTCACCAAACTTCCATAATATGCTATACCTGTTAGCTGTCAGTTCTAAGAAGTTTTGGTTTCTCTATTAGAAGTTAGTTCACGCATCTGATCTTTTTCTAGATGTCTTGTTAGTTTAATCTGTTTTATTGGCAGAGTAGTCTTTACTCTTTCCTTTCCTGCCATTTGAGCAACCATAAGACTATGCCCCTACTGTTGTTAGGTTCTTGATAAAGCTTTTAAGAAAAAGGCTATCCAAACTACCTATCACTATGCCCCTACTGCCACTTCGGCTCATGCTAAGATAGGCCCTCTCTTGTGTAATAACCTAAACCTTGAAAGTTAATCAGTTTCCTTTATTGCTTAAACCATATATTTATAAAAAGCTGTCGATAATGTTGTTCTCCCTACCCAAGTAAATCATCTTTTAGCAATGAAGTTTCATTCATTGATTGACGAATTAAGAAGGGGGAAGGGGGGGGGGGGAGGTTGGGTGAAATTATGTCGAAACCTGACTGATGAAATACACTTTTTCAAGCCAAGATCAATTATAGTTGCTTTGGGTAGAGTTGGTTTCTCTAGGCTAGATTATACTGGGAGCGTATATTATGCATTGTTCTCGTTTGACGAGTTGATTGAGGCTGAGAGAGTTGAGTGGGTTTTCTGTTGCAGCTTGGTCCAATTGGACCAATTCAGTTCTTATTAGTGTATATGTAATGGATGGGACATATTCTAATTTCTTCTTGTTTAGGGACATTTAGTTGTAGGGTTTTACTGTTAAATGAAATCAAGTTAATTTGGGAAGGGGGACATTAACAACCTGTTTCGCAAATGGAAAGTAAGAGGAAAATTAGGAAAGTGTGAAAAGTAGAGCCAACTTTCATTTAGTTTATTGGTTAGTTGTTGGAAACTAGTTTAGGACAGTTGTAGGACCCACTACTAAAGTGGAAAGTACTAGCCATTTTAGTTTCCATCCAAATAGATAGGAACTCATGGAGTCATGAGAAGCCATAATGACTTATTTTACTATTTATTTTTGAAAGGCAAACAATCTTTACCCCTATGTTACTTCTTTTTTTTTTGTTACTATGTCATTATTAGCTAGAAGTTTCTATCTTATAGTTTTTCCAAATAAACAGCATTTTAAGTTGGAAACATAATTTTCTTAGGTTTGTAGAAACCAATAGAAATTAAGTTTCTTAGTTTCTAGAAGTTTCCATTTGCCAAACAGGTCCTATGAGGTGTTCTATGATTCGACTGTTAGACCATGGGCGAAAAGTAGAGAGAAATAAGAACGATGGAAGTTATTGATGGGCTGGACTGGATAAAAAGCATATCAATGTTGGATGGGATGAGAAAGTAGACCGATACACCGAATTGAAGAGAGAAATCTGTTGTATTCCTCCGAATCACTTGTAGCAAGGAATCATACCGAGGTGGAGGGTTCCTCGATGGAAATTCCTCCGATGATTAAGTTATACCAGTAGGTTAATAGACTAAACTAAAGTAAAGAGCCAGAGACACTGATCTATAAGAGCTAGAGTTCGTATCTCAATTTTTCTTCCACACGGCTCTATTTATAGATGTACGGGAGTGACATGCTTGTAAATAACTTGAAGTTCTTAACCCACTTTGCCACTGATGGACTTCAAAAATGGGCCTTAGTTTGCTTCAGTTTTTTTGTGTGGATATTAGACAATAGTTAATTTGGATCTCCTTTCTCCTTTAGTTATAAAGGACCAAATAGTAAAATGGTAAAACAAAGACAACTGTGACCTGGGAGTTCGTTCCGCGTGATTAAAAAACTAATATCCTAGGACGACATTCAAGTAAAAAAGAATCATGATGATGTAACAACCGCCCATGTGTGCATAAAATCCGAAAATCTCGCGGAATCTGAATCGAACATCTTAAAGATACATAATACATGCCATTTCTATAAAACAAGATTATAAAACGCCGATTCCTATATCGGCTTTTGTCTTAGACTCTTAATATCTAATTAGAGACGTAGAGCAAGCCGATAGTAAGGGAGATCTGTTGGCTATGTAAATTTCTATTGGAAAGCAAACCCAAATTATCCAATAACTCATTAACCCACAAGATGACATCATCATAGGTCATAAATGATTTATTTTACTATTTTCTAAATCCACTCAAAAAGGGTGAAGCAACTTGGGTTAAGGCCAATTCTTAAAGCCCAACGGTAGCAAAGCTGGGAAATAATTTCAACTTATTTACAGGCATGCCACTCTTGTCCATCTATAAACAGAGCCCCCCAAGACGCAAAAATCGACGTACATGCTCTAGCTCTTAGACTATTGTATGTTTACTTTAGTTTATCGGCTTTCCGCTTTAACTTGAGCGTCGGAAGGGTTTCCATCGAGGAATTCTCTACCTCTATGTGATTTCTTGTTGCATGTGGTTCGGAGGGCCTTCTCTCTTCAATTCGGTACATCGGCCTACTTTCCCATCTAGCATCAGCATGCTTCTTCATCCAGCCAACCTGTCAACAACTTATGCCGTGCTGTTTCCTGTTGAAACTAGTGTTGTATATAATCATGAAGTTTAATACCATGTACATAACCGTGGCGTAATACTTACATCCAAAGCTACCTCTGATATAGTTTGGATTAGGGTGAAAAAGAAGTTTTTAGTCTCTTGGGATAGTCTTTGTTGTTCTTGTTGTATAAAAGGAGACAGGTTCATGTTTGTTTAAACTAGTGCCTGGCACAAATGAGCATGGTCTTGTTGGCAATAGACATCACAAATTTTAGTAAGATAAGTGTAGTTAATATCATACCTATTTACTCAAGGTTGCTTGCCCCTACATTTTATTACTGCATGGATTTGTACTTGTGATTCTTAGTCCTATACCTACGTGAATCTAATTTCTTATTTTCCATCATGACTTTGGTATTTGCTTTCTAGGATAATGCACTCTAAGCACCATCTTAGGTCAATCTAGCTGCCCAGGTTTTTGGTTGGACAGAAGAGGTGCACTTTTGGCATAGTATAGGAATTTGGATACGGTAATGATTATATGGACGTCCTACAAGTAAGGTGGATAGTGTTGGAAAATTTATGAAACTTTAAATATGGCCATCAATATGGAGTCCGTTCATCCTTGTTCACATAAAGCTCATGCACAACGAAAGAGAGACGATGATCTCTAGGGTTTTAAAATTATGAGATGTTAAAAAGTGTTATTATCCTTTCGATGCATAAACTTGAATGTTAGAATCGGGTGATGCTTGGAATTTTTGGACAGCAATGTAGTGAGGACACTATATCAGAGCGGTGTTTGCCTATGTATAGGAGAAACATACTTCTCGGACAGTACTTGGACCCCTTGATCATGATCACTTTGTGAACTTGTTGTGGCCAAAATCTTGTTACAATTTCATTTTGAATATCTCGACATTACTTGGCATATTTATACATAGTGTTGATATGTATTTACTTCATATTTTGATTAAAAAAACCCGATGTTGATGTAGAAGGTGCGATGCGAACAGGTCATGTGAAATATGATTGTGAGAAATAAGCAAGAACTAGCAAGCTACTTATTGAGAGGATAAGAAAGACGATGGGGCATGACTTATACTGCCTATGAAGTGGCATAATTTTCAAGAATTTAATGCGGTTGGTGTAAGCAATTTACGCCATTCATGTTATAATATTATCATAAGTTAGTTTTTTTTATCCTTGATATTTTGATGTAAATGTATGTTTATTTCTTGGTGTGCCCTTGTTATGCTTTAAGGATTAACTTATGTTTCATGGATGCGATACAAGGTTTGGTCACGATGGTATAGGACTCATTGATTTTGGTGCGTCCTAGACTCGTAGCGTATTTTGGAGTGTCTCTGTCGTGTTTGATACGACATGACATGGTTCTGATTTTCGGAGTGTCCATGCTTCCTTGAGATTATCGGTTTATGTTTTCCCCCTTCGTTTCCTATGCATGTTTTAGTTTGTCTGCCTGTGCAACATATCTAGGTATCCCACTATTAATCATATCACTGTGACGAGTGACATGATAATGTTATCCAGTTTTTTAGTGTTTGTTGACTCACCTACTTAAGAGAAAGTTGTAGGAGGCTTCCTGAGAAGGGGCCAAAGACGGTAAGCAACTTCTGAAGTGCACGAGTGACATCTGGTTTCTTGAGATTTTGTTAATGGTTTCTTGATATGATTTGTGCAACCTAAAAGTTTTTTTTTATATAATATCTACTAAGATTCATGTTGTATATAGGAGTTGGATAGAGAGATTTGAAGTTCTCTTGAAGCCATGTATGAAATTTCGTGATATAATTCTAAGCCATTACAACAGTAAGTAGTTGGCGAGACATTTATAAGAGTTAAATTTATGACTCAAATAGGTTTATTCTTCTAATGATATCGTGCTGGGTTTTGTTGTTGTCTCTGGTTTCTTAGTTGCACTATATCTGCTCGTACATTTTACTCTGAATGACGCTGTAGGTCGAGGACAAGGACTTGGACAACGTTGGCTTGTGTGTATGATTATCTGCCTTGGTTATACATTCTTGTTTGTATATTAGATTGCAGTCTAATTTTGTGGAAGTTGATGGTGCTTTTTGGAGTTTTTTTGACACTTGAATCAGCCATTCAATGGAACAAGCTATAGAAGAGGATGGGAATTTCCGAGGTGACTAGTAAGAATGCAGGTTTATACAACTTGTCTTCTATAGATTCAATGTAGGTAGAAAATATCCTAGGTTATGATAATGATGATGGTCATAGTACTGATGCCACTGATGGTTATAGTGGCAAATATACATGCAATATTGGCTATAATGACTACCGTCGATTGATAAGCAGTTTTTCTGCTGGCAGGAAATTGGATAGTAGTGATTTAATGAATCTGTAGAGAATTCATCCTGGTGTTAGGGAATATCAGTTTGTTCAGGCTGTCCAAGTTATTCTGCATCGTGTAGGCTATTGCTCTGCATTTATGCTGCAACCATATCATGCTTGAGGTTGAAAGAACGCAGAAAGGGTGATGTTATATTGTCATCTGCAAGAATTGAGATGATGTAGGAGAAGTCGACTTGTTTTAAGATTGGAAGGTAGTTTTCGTCTGATGCTTAGAGAAGATAGTTTTCGCCTGATGCTTAGAGTAGCAGAACAATCGTCAATTTTTTGTTTTGCCTTGATTGTTTCTTCGTATGTGTGCATAGTTTTGAAACCCATATTTCTCGTGTCAGCTGGTAGGATAGGTACACCCATTATCGTATTCCTTGATTTTCTTTTGGCAAGAATGCAGGGTTTTCCATTTTCTTCATGATTATACCCTCATGGTCACATTATGAATTTCAAATGATCTGTTGCCTTTTTCCACTAACCTAGATAATATGATTTGTTGAGCTTTGAAGCGTGTAGCTGTTTACTATATTGCATAATCTAAGTTCCTCTTCTCTTGGGATATTGTTAGTGTCGATTGGTTGATGAGTTTTCAAAAGCAATTGAACCTCTTACTATTTAGCTTCTATTGAGGTTCAATACTTAAAGTTCGAGTGACTAATACTGGAGGCAAAACATACACAAACTAACTTAAAAACCTGTACGCCGAAGAAATTGTCTATTTAAACAGTGTTTATTTTGTTGACAGTGTAGTGCTGTATGTGCATTGTACTCGTCGCTATTTGGTTCAAAGGGTGTTTTGCATTTTAGTTAGCAATTACTAAAGGATTGATTATCATCTTCCATTCTTGGTTGGATTTCTGAGTTGAGGGGACTTGTGAATATGAATTGATGCCGCCGAAATGGT
Organism: Iris pallida; assembly: GCA_029216955.1. Taxonomy (NCBI): domain Eukaryota; kingdom Viridiplantae; phylum Streptophyta; class Magnoliopsida; order Asparagales; family Iridaceae; genus Iris; species Iris pallida. Next base: position 10,019,323 of record JANAVB010006397.1, on the reverse strand, counting down.
AGCGAATAATTGAGCCAAATGGAAGGGAAATATTCATGTAGTGAAGTATTCATCAGTATCATTAAACTTATGGTTAAAATGTTTTGGCTTTTATTGTTGTGTTGTTGCTTGACCGTTGTTAGGAATTTTTTGGTTATGCTCTTAGAATTAGGGAGATGCAATCTTGCTGTATGGCTAGCTTAGTGCTAGCTTACTACTAGCAAATATTGATGTGGCGGAGAGAGGTAACTAAGTTTACATGTTTATTTGGTCAACAGCTGTTGAAAAATATTCTTTAAACATTTCTCTTATGTTAATTGGCTCCCAAAATTTTTAATTAATTTTAATGTTAACCCAAAAAATTAATTAATTTTAATGTTAATTGGTAGCTGACATGTCATGTTTTAGCCCAAAAAATAATTACCCAAAAATTTATTGTTAATGTTAATGCTAATGTAAATTTTAATTTAATGTTAATATTAATTTTAATGTTAATATTAAAATTAATATTAATGTTAATTAATGTTAATATTAATATCAATATTAATATTCATGTTAATTTGAAGTTAATATTAATTTTAATGTTAATGTTAATGCTAATTTAATTTAATGTTAATAGTAATTTTAATGTTAATGTTAAAGTTAATATTAATGTTAATTCTAATATTAATGTTAATGTTAATTTTAATATTAATGTTAATGTTAATCAGCTAAACCTGTAAATTTGGTTACCTCTCTCCGTCATATCAGCATTTGCTACTAGTGAGCTAGTACTAAACTAGTCATCCAGCAATTTTGTTTCCTAAATGTACAGTAGGATAAATACGTGCACTTGTGTAGAATTGAGGTCAGCTTGTCATTACAAACTATAGTTGATGTGTTGTTGACATCTTTCTTCATTAAACGTATCTTTGATCAGCTTATTATTGTGTACTAGTATATATGTACGTGCGTTGTATGTATTACATATTGTTTTAAATAAATTAAATAATAATTTTAGTTGTCTAATTGTCTCTTGGGTTCATGTGCTTATTAATTTTTTGATTTCTCTTTTGGCTCTTATACTATATGCATGCATTCATCCCTACTTCTAATACATATTTTATTGACTTTATTGGATCTTTTTATTTACCCACGTACCTCTGTTAATTTTAATTAATCTTTCTAATTATTAAGTGTATTGAAGGGTATTTTTGGAAGATTTTTTTTTTTTTCTACAGTGAAGCCAACTTTTGGCATTAGTAGTATAGATATATCTATTGTTTGATCATTGGGACTAGCTATGGTTCAATGAACATGCCCACGCACGCTCATGCACGCACACAAACCTTCCTTTTAATATGCATTTGACTTGTTCTTGTCTGGAAAATTGACTTCCATGCTAGTTTTTGTCGGAAAATTTGACTTTCGATGTTTGAATAGAGAATATTTTGTATGACCAAATTTATACTTTCTTGTTCGGATGCCTAAATGTGTTTGGGATGACTAAATATGAAGGAGATAGAAAAATAAAAAAAACACATTAAAATAATAATAAATACTAATTATTTAGCTTTTTAATTAATTACATCACCGAATATTTTATTAACTAATTATAATTATAGTGTACGAAAAATATTAATATTGTGAAAAAGTGAATTTTATTTTAGATTGTCCATGTTATTTCCGATACGTTTCGTCCAACAATTTGGTCTAAATTTTTTGAGCGACTAGAATATATCACATATTTGTCGGTAGCACATATTTGTCGGTAGCGAAAATTTGTCGATCACAATCTCTTACAAACGAAGCCTTGGTATTAAATGTCTAACAAAGACATAACGACACCATTTTATACTGCAAACAAAATTTTCATACTTTTCCATCCCAGAACTCATCAGCTGACTTATACATGAAGGCTCCATACTTGCAATCCTCCTTTCTAAGCAATGTCACATTCCGATTTGAATCGTTAAGTCACTACCGGACGTGATGTCATACAAGTCTAAATTGTATTTGTACAAAACTTGAACGTGCACGAGTGATCAAGTGCTTATTCATTTTTAACATCAGGTTAACACAATATGCAGCAGAAAGACGAGGACATAGTATAACAAAGAATAACTTTTCACTAATAATTTAAAACCGAATACAAAATCTTGATACAATTGAAATGTTGTCTCGGCTTTACATTCATAAAATAAAATGATTGGCAAATTGTCGTGAAATAATATTATCGCTCCATACGTCATGCGCCTTTATGTACATTAAAATCAAAATGCCTTGAAAAGAAATAGCTTCAAAATACTTCAGAAAATAGGAAGAGTGTTAAGTCGCTTTCCGATCACTTCTACTAGCTTTATGCACTCGCGTTGTTCCTGAGATGTGGAGGGGTCAGTAAAATGAGGAATGCACTGATGAGCAGAATTAACCAACTCGTCTAAACCAATACTGTAATCATGTGAAACATGTAACTTATTAAGTGATATATCTTGCTATTAAGGGCAGTGTAGGAACATTGAGCACCTCTAGAGGGAGATGAATAGAGTGCGTGTGTGCAGCGGAATAAATAATCATGAATTAAAAATTATGGCGGTAAATAAATTGATGTGTAAGCAAACAATATCAAATAAATGCGTAAAGAAAAAGAGTTCAGAGAAGCAAGCGCAAACACCAAGGTTTATACTGATTTTCTTCTGAGATGATTAATCCAGTCTCGAGAACACTTGTTTGAGGTTGAATCCACTATGCAGTGAAACACAAGTGCTTGCAACTCCTTACAACACATGCTTTTATCCGAAGAACACTACTTCACCCCTGTAAGCCTTTGATTCGAAGAACTTGTCGACTTCAGATCAAATGGGATGAAAACGAACTGTTTTTCAAGCATTCTTTACAACTCGAACCAACTTCTAGATCGAACCGAACTGGCACTTGTTTGGTTAGAGTCATAAAGGCCTAGATAGGAAGGTTAAGAAGCTCTTAGAACTCAAATAGAGATAGAGAGAAGATAATGTAATGAGATGAAAAGAATGAATAAATCTCTTCTATTTATATATA